>CM069409.1:603026-843026 GCA_035609135.1 Eleutherodactylus coqui
ACATGTCAGCTGGTCTTACAGCTCCTTACATTACAGGGATCTTATAGTCCTGCTGTGTGTTGGGGATCCGTACCAAGTCTGCGGTCCGTACATGTCAGCAGGTCTTACAGCTCCTTACATTACAGGGATCTTATAATGCTGCTGTGTGTTGGTGATCTGTATCCTGTCTGCGGTCCGTACATGTCAGCAGATCTTACAGCTCCTTACATTACAGGGATCTTATAGTCCTGCTGTGATTGGGGGTTAAGTATCCTGTCTGCGGTCCGTACATGTCAGCAGGTCTTACAGCTCCTTACATTACAGGGATCTTATAGTCCTGCTGTGATTGGGGGTTAAGTATCCTGTCGGTGGTCCGTACATGTCAGCAGGTCTTACAGCTCCTTACATTACAGGGATCTTATAGTCCTGCTGTGTGTTGGTGATCTGTATCCTGTCTGCGGTCCGTACATGTCAGCAAGTCTTACAGCTCCTTACATTACAGGGATCTTATTGTCCTGCTGTGTGTTGGGGTTATGTATCCTGTCTGCGGTCCGCACATGTCAGCAGGTCTTACAGCTCCTTACATTACAGGAATCTTATAGTCCTGCTCTGTGTTGGGGTTATGTATCCTGTCGGCGGTCCGTACATGTCAGCCGGTCTTACAGCTCCTTTCATTACAGGGATATTATAGTCCTGCTGTGTGTTGGGGTTATGTATCCTGTCCGCGGTCCGTACATGTCAGCAGGTCTTACAGCTCCTTACATTAAAGGGATCTTATAGTCCTGCTGTGTGTTGGGGTTATGTATCCTGTCCGCGGTCCGTACATGTCAGCAGGTCTTACAGCTCCTTACATTACAGGGATCTTATAGTCCTGCTGTGTGTATATATGTATCCTGTCCGCAGTCCATATATGTCAGCAGGTCTTACAGCTCCTTACATTACAGGGATCCTATAGTCCTGCTGTGTGTTGGGGTTATGTATCCTGTCTGTGGTCCGTACATGTCAGCAGGTCTTACAGCTCCTTACATTACAGGGATCTTATAGTCCTGCTGTGTGTTGGGGTTATGTATCCTGTCTGCGGTCCGTACATGTCAGCAGGTCTTACAGCTCCTTACATTACAGGGATCTTATAGTCCTGCTGTGATAGGGGGTTATGTATCCTGTCCGCGGTCCGTACATGTCAGCAGGTCTTACAGCTCCTTACATTACAGGGATCTCATAGTCCTGCTGTGTGTTGGGATCTGTATCCTGTCTGCGGTCCGTACATGTCAGCAGGTGTTACAGCTCCTTACATTACAGGGATCTTATAGTCCTGCTGTGTGTTGGGGTTATGTATCCTGTCGGCGGTCCGTACATGTCAGCAGGTCTTACAGCTCCTTACATTACAGGGATCTTATAGTCCTGCTGTGTGTTGGGGTTATGTATCCTGTCTGCGGTCCGTATATATGACAGCCGGTCTTACAGCTCCTTACATTACAGGCATCTTATAGTCCTGCTGTGTGTTGGTGATCTGTATCCTGTCTGCGGTCCGTACATGTCAGCAGTTCTTACAGCTGCTTACATTACAGTGATCTTATAGTCCTGCTGTGTGTTGGGGTTATGTATCCTATCTGCGGTCCGTACATGTCAGCTGGTCTTACAGCTCCTTACATTACAGGGATCTTATAGTCCTGCTGTGTGTTGGGGTTATGTATCCTGTCCGCGGTCCGTACATGTCAGCAGGTCTTACAGCTCCTTACATTACAGGGATCTTATAGTCCTGCTGTGTGTATATATGTATCCTGTCCGCAGTCCATATATGTCAGCAGGTCTTACAGCTCCTTACATTACAGGGATCCTATAGTCCTGCTGTGTGTTGGGGTTATGTATCCTGTCTGCGGTCCGTACATGTCAGCAGGTATTACAGCTCCTTACTTTACAGGGATCTTATAGTCCTGCTGTGTGTTGGGGATCTGTATCCTGTCTGCGGTCCGTACATGTCAGCAGGTCTTACAGCTCCTTACATTACAGGGATCCTATAGTCCTGCTGTGTGTTGGGCATCTGTATCCTGTCTGCGGTACGTACATATCAGCAGGTCTTACAGCTCCTTACATTACAGGGATCTTATAGTCCTGCTGTGTTTGGGGGTTATGTATCCTGTCCGCGGTCCGTACATGTCAGCAGGTCTTACAGCTCCTTATATTACAGGGATCTTATAGTCCTGCTGTGTGTTGGGGTTATGTATCCTGTCTGCGGTCCGTACATGTCAGCAGGTCTTACAGCTCCTTCCATTACAGTGATCTTATAGTCCTGCTGTGTGTTGGGGTTATGTATCCTGTCCGCGGTCCGTACATGTCAGAAGGTCTTACAGCTCCTTACATTACAGGGATCTTATAGTCCTGCTGTGTGTTGGGGTTATGTATCCTGTCTGCGGTCCGTACATGTCAGCAGGTCTTACAGCTCCTTACATTACAGGGATCTTATAGTCCTGCTGTGTGTTGGGGTTATGTATCCTATCTGCGGTCCGTGCATGTCAGCAGGTCTTACAGCTCCTTACATTACAGGGATCTTATAGTCCTGCTGTGTGTTGGGGATCTGTATCCTGTCTGCGGTCCGTACATGTCAGCCGGTCTTACAGCTCCTTACATTACAGGCATCTTATAGTCCTGCTGTGTGTTGGTGATCTGTATCCTGTCTGCGGTCCGTACATGTCAGCAGTTCTTACAGCTCCTTACATTACAGGCATCTTATAGTCCTGCTGTGTGTTGGTGATCTGTATCCTGTCTGCGGTCCGTACATGTCAGCAGGTCTTACAGCTCCTTACATTACAGGGATCTTATAGTCCTGCTGTGTGTTGGGGTTATGTATCCTGTCTGCGGTCCGTACATGTCAGCCGGTCTTACAGCTCCTTACATTACAGGGATATTATAGTCCTGCTGTGTGTTGGTGATCTGTATCCTGTCTGCGGTCCGTACATGTCAGCAGTTCTTACAGCTCCTTACATTACAGGCATCTTATAGTCCTGCTGTGTGTTGGTGATCTGTATCCTGTCTGCGGTCCGTACATGTCAGCAGGTCTTACAGCTCCTTACATTACAGGGATCTTATAGTCCTGCAGTGTGTTGGGGTTATGTATCCTGTCCGCGGTCCGTACATGTCAGCAGGTCTTACAGCTCCTTACATTACAGGGATCTTATAGTCCTGCTGTGTGTATATATGTATCCTGTCCGCAGTCCATATATGTCAGCAGGTCTTACAGCTCCTTACATTACAGGGATCCTATAGTCCTGCTGTGTGTTGGGGTTATGTATCCTGTCTGTGGTCCGTACATGTCAGCAGGTCTTACAGGTCCTTACATTACAGGGATCTTATAGTCCTGCTGTGTGTTGGGGTTATGTATCCTGTCTGCGGTCCGTACATGTCAGCAGGTCTTACAGCTCCTTACATTACAGGGATCTTATAGTCGTGCTGTGTTTGGGGGTTATGTATTCTGTCCGCGGTCCGTACATGTCAGCAGGTCTTACAGCTCCTTACATTCCAGGGATCTTATAGTCCTGCTGTGATAGGGGGTTATGTATCCTGTCCGCGGTCCGTACATGTCAGCAGGTCTTACAGCTCCTTACATTACAGGGATCTCATAGTCCTGCTGTGTGTTGGGATCTGTATCCTGTCTGCGGTCCGTACATGTCAGCAGGTGTTACAGCTCCTTACATTACAGGGATCTTATAGTCCTGCTGTGTGTTGGGGTTATGTATCCTGTCTGCGGTCCGTACATGTCAGCAGGTCTTACAGCTCCTTACATTACAGGGATCTTATAGTCCTGCTGTGTGTTGGGGTTATGTATCCTGTCCGCGGTCCGTACATGTCAGCAGGTCTTACAGCTCCTTACATTACAGGGATCTTATAGTCCTGCTGTGTGTATATATGTATCCTGTCCGCAGTCCATATATGTCAGCAGGTCTTACAGCTCCTTACATTACAGGGATCCTATAGTCCTGCTGTGTGTTGGGGTTATGTATCCTGTCTGTGGTCCGTACATGTCAGCAGGTCTTACAGGTCCTTACATTACAGGGATCTTATAGTCCTGCTGTGTGTTGGGGTTATGTATCCTGTCTGCGGTCCGTACATGTCAGCAGGTCTTACAGCTCCTTACATTACAGGGATCTTATAGTCGTGCTGTGTTTGGGGGTTATGTATTCTGTCCGCGGTCCGTACATGTCAGCAGGTCTTACAGCTCCTTACATTCCAGGGATCTTATAGTCCTGCTGTGATAGGGGGTTATGTATCCTGTCCGCGGTCCGTACATGTCAGCAGGTCTTACAGCTCCTTACATTACAGGGATCTCATAGTCCTGCTGTGTGTTGGGATCTGTATCCTGTCTGCGGTCCGTACATGTCAGCAGGTGTTACAGCTCCTTACATTACAGGGATCTTATAGTCCTGCTGTGTGTTGGGGTTATGTATCCTGTCTGCGGTCCGTACATGTCAGCAGGTCTTACAGCTCCTTATATTACAGGGATCTTATAGTCCTGCTGTGTGTTGGGGTTATGTATCCTGTCGGCGGTCCGTACATGTCAGCAGGTCTTACAGCTCCTTACATTACAGGCATCTTATAGTCCTGCTGTGTGTTGGTGATCTGTATCCTGTCTGCGGTCCGTACATGTCAGCAGGTCTTACAGCTCCTTACATTACAGGCATCTTATAGTCCTGCTGTGTGTTGGTGATCTGTATCCTGTCTGCGGTCCGTACATGTCAGCAGGTCTTACAGCTCCTTACATTACAGGGATCTTATAGTCCTGCTGTGTGTTGGTGATCTGTATCCTGTCCGCGGTCCGTACATGTCAGCAGGTCTTACAGCTCCTTACATTACAGGGATCTTATAGTCCTGCTGTGTGTTGGGGTTATGTATCCTGTCTGCGGTCCGTACATGTCAGCCGGTCTTACAGCTCCTTACATTACAGGGATATTATAGTCCTGCTGTGTGTTGGTGATCTGTATCCTGTCTGCGGTTCGTACATGTCAGCAGTTCTTACAGCTCCTTACATTACAGGCATCTTATAGTCCTGCTGTGTGTTGGTGATCTGTATCCTGTCTGCGGTCCGTACATGTCAGCAGGTCTTACAGCTCCTTACATTACAGGGATCTTATAGTCCTGCTGTGTGTTGGGGTTATGTATCCTGTCCGCGGTCCGTACATGTCAGCAGGTCTTACAGCTCCTTACATTACAGGGATCTTATAGTCCTGCTGTGTGTATATATGTATCCTGTCCGCAGTCCATATATGTCAGCAGGTCTTACAGCTCCTTACATTACAGGGATCCTATAGTCCTGCTGTGTGTTGGGGTTATGTATCCTGTCTGTGGTCCGTACATGTCAGCAGGTCTTACAGGTCCTTACATTACAGGGATCTTATAGTCCTGCTGTGTGTTGGGGTTATGTATCCTGTCTGCGGTCCGTACATGTCAGCAGGTCTTACAGCTCCTTACATTACAGGGATCTTATAGTCGTGCTGTGTTTGGGGGTTATGTATTCTGTCCGCGGTCCGTACATGTCAGCAGGTCTTACAGCTCCTTACATTCCAGGGATCTTATAGTCCTGCTGTGATAGGGGGTTATGTATCCTGTCCGCGGTCCGTACATGTCAGCAGGTCTTACAGCTCCTTACATTACAGGGATCTCATAGTCCTGCTGTGTGTTGGGATCTGTATCCTGTCTGCGGTCCGTACATGTCAGCAGGTGTTACAGCTCCTTACATTACAGGGATCTTATAGTCCTGCTGTGTGTTGGGGTTATGTATCCTGTCTGCGGTCCGTACATGTCAGCAGGTCTTACAGCTCCTTATATTACAGGGATCTTATAGTCCTGCTGTGTGTTGGGGTTATGTATCCTGTCGGCGGTCCGTACATGTCAGCAGGTCTTACAGCTCCTTACATTACAGGCATCTTATAGTCCTGCTGTGTGTTGGTGATCTGTATCCTGTCTGCGGTCCGTACATGTCAGCAGGTCTTACAGCTCCTTACATTACAGGCATCTTATAGTCCTGCTGTGTGTTGGTGATCTGTATCCTGTCTGCGGTCCGTACATGTCAGCAGGTCTTACAGCTCCTTACATTACAGGGATCTTATAGTCCTGCTGTGTGTTGGTGATCTGTATCCTGTCCGCGGTCCGTACATGTCAGCAGGTCTTACAGCTCCTTACATTACAGGGATCTTATAGTCCTGCTGTGTGTTGGGGTTATGTATCCTGTCTGCGGTCCGTACATGTCAGCCGGTCTTACAGCTCCTTACATTACAGGGATATTATAGTCCTGCTGTGTGTTGGTGATCTGTATCCTGTCTGCGGTTCGTACATGTCAGCAGTTCTTACAGCTCCTTACATTACAGGCATCTTATAGTCCTGCTGTGTGTTGGTGATCTGTATCCTGTCTGCGGTCCGTACATGTCAGCAGGTCTTACAGCTCCTTACATTACAGGGATCTTATAGTCCTGCTGTGTGTTGGGGTTATGTATCCTGTCCGCGGTCCGTACATGTCAGCAGGTCTTACAGCTCCTTACATTACAGGGATCTTATAGTCCTGCTGTGTGTATATATGTATCCTGTCCGCAGTCCATATATGTCAGCAGGTCTTACAGCTCCTTACATTACAGGGATCCTATAGTCCTGCTGTGTGTTGGGGTTATGTATCCTGTCTGTGGTCCGTACATGTCAGCAGGTCTTACAGGTCCTTACATTACAGGGATCTTATAGTCCTGCTGTGTGTTGGGGTTATGTATCCTGTCTGCGGTCCGTACATGTCAGCAGGTCTTACAGCTCCTTACATTACAGGGATCTTATAGTCGTGCTGTGTTTGGGGGTTATGTATTCTGTCCGCGGTCCGTACATGTCAGCAGGTCTTACAGCTCCTTACATTACAGGGATCTTATAGCCCTGCTGTGTGTTGGTGTTATGTATCCTGTCTGCGGTCCGTACATGTCAGCAGGTGTTACAGCTTCTTACATTACAGGGATCTTATAGCCCTGCTGTGTGTTGGTGTTATGTATCCTGTCTGCGGTCCGTACATGTCAGCAGGTCTTACAGCTCCTTACATTCCAGGGATCTTATAGTCCTGCTGTGATAGGGGGTTATGTATCCTGTCCGCGGTCCGTACATGTCAGCAGGTCTTACAGCTCCTTACATTACAGGGATCTCATAGTCCTGCTGTGTGTTGGGATCTGTATCCTGTCTGCGGTCCGTACATGTCAGCAGGTGTTACAGCTCCTTACATTACAGGGATCTTATAGTCCTGCTGTGTGTTGGGGTTATGTATCCTGTCTGCGGTCCGTACATGTCAGCAGGTCTTACAGCTCCTTATATTACAGGGATCTTATAGTCCTGCTGTGTGTTGGGGTTATGTATCCTGTAGGCGGTCCGTACATGTCAGCAGGTCTTACAGCTCCTTACATTACAGGCATCTTATAGTCCTGCTGTGTGTTGGTGATCTGTATCCTGTCTGCGGTCCGTACATGTCAGCAGGTCTTACAGCTCCTTACATTACAGGCATCTTATAGTCCTGCTGTGTGTTGGTGATCTGTATCCTGTCTGCGGTCCGTACATGTCAGCAGGTCTTACAGCTCCTTACATTACAGGGATCTTATAGTCCTGCTGTGTTTGGGGGTTATGTATCCTGTCCGCGGTCCGTACATGTCAGCAGGTCTTACAGCTCCTTACATTACAGGGATCTTATAGTCCTGCTGTGTGTTGGGGTTATGTATCCTGTCTGCGGTCCGTATATGTCAGCCGGTCTTACAGCTCCTTACATTACAGGCATCTTATAGTCCTGCTGTGTGTTGGTGATCTGTATCCTGTCTGCGGTCCGTACATGTCAGCAGGTGTTACAGCTCCTTACATTACAGGGATCTTATAGTCCTGCTGTGTGTTGGGGTTATGTATCCTGTCTGCGGTCCGTACATGTCAGCAGTTCTTACAGCTGCTTACATTACAGTGATCTTATAGTCCTGCTGTGTGTTGGGGTTATGTATCCTATCTGCGGTCCGTACATGTCAGCTGGTCTTACAGCTCCTTACATTACAGGGATCTTATAGTCCTGCTGTGTGTTGGGGTTATGTATCCTGTCCGCGGTCCGTACATGTCAGCAGGTCTTACAGCTCCTTACATTACAGGGATCTTATAGTCCTGCTGTGTGTATATATGTATCCTGTCCGCAGTCCATATATGTCAGCAGGTCTTACAGCTCCTTACATTACAGGGATCCTATAGTCCTGCTGTGTGTTGGCGTTATGTATCCTGTCTGCGGTCCGTACATGTCAGCAGGTCTTACAGCACCTTACATTACAGGGATCTTATAGTCCTGCTGTGTTTGGGGGTTATGTATCCTGTCCGCGGTCCGTACATGTCAGCAGGTCTTACAGCTCCTTACATTACAGGGATCTTATAGTCCTGCTGTGTGTTGGGGTTATGTATCCTGTCCGCGGTCCGTACATGTCAGCAGGTCTTACAGCTCCTTACATTATAGGGATCCTATAGCCCTGCTGTGTGTTGGGGTTATGTATCCTGTCTGCGGTCCGTACATGTCAGCAGGTCTTACAGCTCCTTACATTACAGGGATCTTATAGTCCTGCTGTGTGTTGGGGTTATGTATCCTGTCTGCGGTCCGTACATGTCAGCAGGTCTTACAGCTCCTTACATTACAGTGATCCTATAGTCCTGCTGTGTGTTGGGGTTATGTATCCTGTCGGCAGTCCGTACATGTCAGCAGGTCTTACAGCTCCTTACATTACAGGGATCTTATAGTCCTGCTGTGTGTTGGGGTTATGTATCCTGTCCGCGGTCCGTACATGTCAGCTGGTCTTACAGCTCCTTACATTACAGGGATCTTATAGTCCTGCTGTGTGTTGGGGTTATGTATTCTGTAGGGGGTCCGTACATGTCAGCAGGTCTTACAGCTCCTTACATTACAGGGATCTTATATTCCAGCTGTGTGTTGGGGTTATGTATCCTGTCTGCGGTCCGTACATGTCAGCTGGTCTTACAGCTCCTTACATTACAGGGATCTTATATTCCAGCTGTGTGTTGGGGTTATGTATCCTGTCTGCGGTCCGTACATGTCAGCTGGTCTTACAGCTCCTTACATTACAGGGATCTTATAGTCCTGCTGTGTGTTGGGGTTATGTATTCTGTCTGCGGTTCATACATGTCAGCAGGTCTTACAGCTCCTTACATTACAGGGATCTTATAGTCCTGCTGTGTGTTGGGGTTATGTATCCTGTCTGCGGTCCGTACATGTCAGCAGGTCTTACAGCTCCTTACATTACAGGGATCTTATAGTCCTGCTGTGTGTTGGGGTTATGTATCCTGTCTGCGGTCCCTACATGTCAGCAGGTCTTATAGCTCCTTACATTACAGGGATTTTATAGTCCTGCTGTGTGTTGGGGTTATGTATCCTGTCTTTGGTCCATACATGTCAGCAGGTCTTACAACTCCTTACATTACAGGGATCTTATAGTCCTGCTGTGTTGGGGTTATGTATCCTGTCTGCGGTCCGTACATGTCAGCAGGTGTTACAGCTCCTTACATTACAGGGATCCTATAGTCCTGCTGTGTGTTGGGGTTATGTATCCTGTCTGCGGTCCGTACATGTCAGCAGGTCTTACAACTCCTTACATTACAGGGATCTTATAGTCCTACTGTGTGTTGGGGTTATGTATCCTATCTGTGGTCCGTACATGTCAGCAGGTCTTACAGCTCCTTACATTACAGGGATCTTACAGTCCTGCTGTGTGTTGGGGTTATGTATCCTGTCCGCGGTCCGTACATGTCAGCAGGTCTTACAGCTCCTTACATTACAGGGATCTTACAGTCCTGCTGTGTGTTGGGGTTATGTATCCTGTCTGCGGTCCGTACATGTCAGCAGGTCTTACAGCTCCTTACATTACAGGGATCTTACAGTGCCGCTGTGTGTTGGAGTTATGTATCCTGTCTGCGGTCCGTACATGTCAGCAGGTCTTACAGCTAATTACATTACAGGGATCCTTTCGTCCTGCTGTGTGTTGGGGTTATGTATCCTGTCCGCGGTCCGTACATGTCAGCAGGTCTTACAGCTCCTTACATTACAGGGATATTATAGTCCTGCTGTGTGTTGGGGTTATGTATCCTGTCGGCGGTCCGTACATGTCAGCAGGTCTTACAGCTCCTTACATTACAGCGATCTTATAGTCCTGCTGTGTGTTGGGGTTATGTATCCTGTCCGCGGTCCGTACATGTCAGCAGGTCTTACAGCTCCTTACATTACAGGGATCTTATAGTCCTGCTGTGTGTTGGGGTTATGTATCCTGTCCGCGGTCCGTACATGTCAGCAGGTATTACAGCTCCTTACATTACAGGGATCTTATAGCCCTGCTGTGTGTTGGGGTTATGTATCCTGTCCGTGGTCCGTACATGTCAGCAGGTCTTACAGCTCCTTACATTACAGGGATCTTATAGCCCTGCTGTGTGTTGGTGTTATGTATCCTGTCTGCGGTCCGTACATGTCAGCAGGTCTTACAGCTCCTTACATTACAGGGATCTTATAGTCCTGCTGTGTGTTGGTGACCTGTATCCTGTCTGCGGTCCGTACATGTCAGCAGGTCTTACAGCTCCTTACATTACAGGGATCTTATAGCCCTGCTGTGTGTTGGTGTTATGTATCCTGTCTGCGGTCCGTACATGTCAGCCGGTCTTACAGCTCCTTACATTACAGGGATCTTATAGTCCTGCTGTGTGTTGGTGATCTGTATCCTGTCCGCAGTCCGTACATGTCAGAAGGACTTACAGCTCCTTATATTACAGGGATCTTATAGTCCTGCTGTGTGTATATATGTATCCTGTCTGCGGTCCGTACATGTCAGCAGGTCTTACAGCTCCTTACATTACAGGGATCTTATAGTCCTGCTGTGATTGGGGGTTAAGTATCCTGTCCGCAGTCAGTACATGTCAGCAGGTCTTACAGCTCCTTACATTACAGGGATCTTATAGTCCTGCTGTGTGTTGGGGGTCTGTATCCTGTCTGTGGTCCGTACATGTCAGCAGGTCTTATAGCTCCTTACATAACAGGGATCTTATAATCCTGCTGTGTGTTGGTGATCTGTATCCTGTCTGCGGTCCGTACATGTCAGCAGGTCTTACAGCTCCTTACATTACAGGGATCTTATAGTCCTGCTGTGTGTTGGGGGTCTGTATCCTGTCTGTGGTCCGTACATGTCAGCAGGTCTTATAGCTCCTTACATAACAGGGATCTTATAATCCTGCTGTGTGTTGGTGATCTGTATCCTGTCCGCAGTCCGTACATGTCAGAAGGACTTACAGCTCCTTATATTACAGGGATCTTATAGTCCTGCTGTGTGTATATATGTATCCTGTCTGCGGTCCGTACATGTCAGCAGATCTTACAGCTCCTTACATTACAGGGATCTTATAGTCCTGCTGTGATTGGGGGTTAAGTATCCTGTCTGCGGTCCGTACATGTCAGCAGGTCTTACAGCTCCTTACATTACAGGGATCTTATAGTCCTGCTGTGTGTTGGTGATCTGTATCCTGTCTGCGGTCCGTACATGTCAGCAGATCTTACAGCTCCTTACATTACAGGGATCTTATAGTCCTGCTGTGATTGGGGGTTAAGTATCCTGTCTGCGGTCCGTACATGTCAGCAAGTCTTACAGCTCCTTACATTACAGGGATCTTATTGTCCTGCTGTGTGTTGGGGTTATGTATCCTGTCTGCGGTCCGCACATGTCAGCAGGTCTTACAGCTCCTTACATTACAGGAATCTTATAGTCCTGCTCTGTGTTGGGGTTATGTATCCTGTCGGCGGTCCGTACATGTCAGCCGGTCTTACAGCTCCTTACATTACAGGGATATTATAGTCCTGCTGTGTGTTGGGGTTATGTATCCTGTCCGCGGTCCGTACATGTCAGCAGGTCTTACAGCTCCTTACATTACAGGGATCTTATAGTCCTGCTGTGTGTTGGGGTTATGTATCCTGTCCGCGGTCCGTACATGTCAGCAGGTCTTACAGCTCCTTACATTACAGGGATATTATAGTCCTGCTGTGTGTTGGGGTTATGTATCCTGTCCACGGTCCGTACATGTCAGCAGGTCTTACAGCTCCTTACATTACAGGGATCTTATAGTACTGCTGTGTGTTGGGGTTATGTATCCTATCTGTGGTCCGTACATGTCAGCCGGTCTTACAGCTCCTTACATTACAGGGATCTTATAGTCCTGCTGTGTGTTGGGGTTATGTATCCTGTCCGCGGTCCGTACATGTCAGCAGGTCTTACAGCTCCTTACATTACAGGGATTTTATAGTCCTGCTGTGTGTTGGGGTTATGTATCCTGTCCGCAGTCCGTACATGTCAGCAGGTCTAACAGCTCCTTACATTACAGGGATCTTATAGTCATGCTGTGTGTTGGGGTTATGTATCCTGTCTGCGGTCCGTACATGTCAGCAGGTCTTACAGCTCCTTACATTACAGGGATCTTATAGTCCTGCTGTGTTTGGGGGTTATGTATCCTGTCCGCGGTCCGTACATGTCAGCAGGTCTTACAGCTCCTTACATTACAGGGATCTTATAGTACTGCTGTGTGTTGGGGATCTGTATCCTGTCTGCGGTCCGTACATGTCAGCCGGTCTTACAGCTCCTTACATTACAGGCATCTTATAGTCCTGCTGTGTGTTGGTGATCTGTATCCTGTCTGCGGTCCGTACATGTCAGCAGTTCTTACAGCTCCTTACATTACAGGCATCTTATAGTCCTGCTGTGTGTTGGTGATCTGTATCCTGTCTGCGGTCCGTACATGTCAGCAGGTCTTACAGCTCCTTACATTACAGGGATCTTATAGTCCTGCTGTGTGTTGGGGTTGTGTATCCTGTCTGCGGTCCGACCATGTCAGCAGGTCTTACAGCTCCTTACATTACATGAATCTTATAGTCCTGCTGTGTTTGGGGGTTATGTATCCTGTCCGCGGTCCGTACATGTCAGCAGGTCTTACAGCTCCTTCCATTACAGGGATCTTATAGTCCTGCTGTGTGTTGGGGTTATGTATCCTGTCTGCGGTCCGTACATGTCAGCCGGTCTTACAGCTCCTTACATTACAGGGATATTATAGTCCTGCTGTGTGTTGGTGATCTGTATCCTGTCTGCGGTCCGTACATGTCAGCAGTTCTTACAGCTCCTTACATTACAGGCATCTTATAGTCCTGCTGTGTGTTGGTGATCTGTATCCTGTCTGCGGTCCGTACATGTCAGCAGGTCTTACAGCTCCTTACATTACAGGGATCTTATAGTCCTGCTGTGTGTTGGGGTTATGTATCCTGTCCGCGGTCCGTACATGTCAGCAGGTCTTACAGCTCCTTACATTACAGGGATCTTATAGTCCTGCTGTGTGTATATATGTATCCTGTCCGCAGTCCATATATGTCAGCAGGTCTTACAGCTCCTTACATTACAGGGATCCTATAGTCCTGCTGTGTGTTGGGGTTATGTATCCTGTCTGTGGTCCGTACAGGTCAGCAGGTCTTACAGCTCCTTACATTACAGGGATCTTATAGTCCTGCTGTGTGTTGGGGTTATGTATCCTGTCTGCGGTCCGTACATGTCAGCAGGTCTTACAGCTCCTTACATTACAGGGATCTTATAGTCCTGCTGTGATAGGGGGTTATGTATCCTGTCCGCGGTCCGTACATGTCAGCAGGTCTTACAGCTCCTTACATTACAGGGATCTTATAGTCCTGCTGTGATTGGGGGTTAAGTATCCTGTCTGCGGTCCGTACATGTCAGCCGGTCTTACAGCTCCTTACATTACAGGGATCTTATAGTCCTGCTGTGTGTTGGTGATCTGTATCCTGTCCGCAGTCCGTACATGTCAGAAGGACTTACAGCTCCTTATATTACAGGGATCTTATAGTCCTGCTGTGTGTATATATGTATCCTGTCTGCGGTCCGTACATGTCAGCAGGTCTTACAGCTCCTTACATTACAGGGATCTTATAGTCCTGCTGTGTGTTGGGGGTCTGTATCCTGTCTGTGGTCCGTACATGTCAGCAGGTCTTATAGCTCCTTACATAACAGGGATCTTATAATCCTGCTGTGTGTTGGTGATCTGTATCCTGTCTGCGGTCCGTACATGTCAGCAGATCTTACAGCTCCTTACATTACAGGGATCTTATAGTCCTGCTGTGTGTTGGTGATCTGTATCCTGTCTGCGGTCCGTACATGTCAGCAAGTCTTACAGCTCCTTACATTACAGGGATCTTATTGTCCTGCTGTGTGTTGGGGTTATGTATCCTATCTGCGGTCCGTACATGTCAGCTGGTCTTACAGCTCCTTACATTACAGGGATCTTATAGTCCTGCTGTGTGTTGGGGTTATGTATCCTGTCCGCGGTCCGTACATGTCAGCAGGTCTTACAGCTCCTTACATTACAGGGATCTTATAGTCCTGCTGTGTGTATATATGTATCCTGTCCGCAGTCCATATATGTCAGCAGGTCTTACAGCTCCTTACATTACAGGGATCCTATAGTCCTGCTGTGTGTTGGGGTTATGTATCCTGTCTGCGGTCCGTACATGTCAGCAGGTATTACAGCTCCTTACTTTACAGGGATCTTATAGTCCTGCTGTGTGTTGGGGATCTGTATCCTGTCTGCGGTCCGTACATGTCAGCAGGTCTTACAGCTCCTTACATTACAGGGATCCTATAGTCCTGCTGTGTGTTGGGCATCTGTATCCTGTCTGCGGTACGTACATATCAGCAGGTCTTACAGCTCCTTACATTACAGGGATCTTATAGTCCTGCTGTGTGTTGGTGATCTGTATCCTGTCCGCGGTCCCTACATGTCAGCAGGTCTTACAGCTCCTTATATTACAGGGATCTTATAGTCCTGCTGTGTGTTGGGGTTATGTATCCTGTCTGCGGTCCGTACATGTCAGCAGGTCTTACAGCTCCTTCCATTACAGTGATCTTATAGTCCTGCTGTGTGTTGGGGTTATGTATCCTGTCCGCGGTCCGTACATGTCAGAAGGTCTTACAGCTCCTTACATTACAGGGATCTTATAGTCCTGCTGTGTGTTGGGGTTATGTATCCTGTCTGCGGTCCGTACATGTCAGCAGGTCTTACAGCTCCTTACATTACAGGGATCTTATAGTCCTGCTGTGTGTTGGGGTTATGTATCCTATCTGCGGTCCGTGCATGTCAGCAGGTCTTACAGCTCCTTACATTACAGGGATCTTATAGTCCTGCTGTGTGTTGGGGATCTGTATCCTGTCTGCGGTCCGTACATGTCAGCCGGTCTTACAGCTCCTTACATTACAGGCATCTTATAGTCCTGCTGTGTGTTGGTGATCTGTATCCTGTCTGCGGTCCGTACATGTCAGCAGTTCTTACAGCTCCTTACATTACAGGCATCTTATAGTCCTGCTGTGTGTTGGTGATCTGTATCTTGTCTGCGGTCCGTACATGTCAGCAGGTCTTACAGCTCCTTACATTACAGGGATCTTATAGTCCTGCTGTGTGTTGGGGTTATGTATCCTGTCTGCGGTCCGTACATGTCAGCCGGTCTTACAGCTCCTTACATTACAGGGATATTATAGTCCTGCTGTGTGTTGGTGATCTGTATCCTGTCTGCGGTCCGTACATGTCAGCAGTTCTTACAGCTCCTTACATTACAGGCATCTTATAGTCCTGCTGTGTGTTGGTGATCTGTATCCTGTCTGCGGTCCGTACATGTCAGCAGGTCTTACAGCTCCTTACATTACAGGGATCTTATAGTCCTGCTGTGTGTTGGGGTTATGTATCCTGTCCGCGGTCCATACATGTCAGCAGGTCTTACAGCTCCTTACATTACAGGGATCTTATAGTCCTGCTGTGTGTATATATGTATCCTGTCCGCAGTCCATATATGTCAGCAGGTCTTACAGCTCCTTACATTACAGGGATCCTATAGTCCTGCTGTGTGTTGGTGTTATGTATCCTGTCTGTGGTCCGTACATGTCAGCAGGTCTTACAGGTCCTTACATTACAGGGATCTTATAGTCCTGCTGTGTGTTGGGGTTATGTATCCTGTCTGCGGTCCGTACATGTCAGCAGGTCTTACAGCTCCTTACATTCCAGGGATCTTATAGTCCTGCTGTGATAGGGGGTTATGTATCCTGTCCGCGGTCCGTACATGTCAGCAGGTCTTACAGCTCCTTACATTACAGGGATCTCATAGTCCTGCTGTGTGTTGGGATCTGTATCCTGTCTGCGGTCCGTACATGTCAGCAGGTGTTACAGCTCCTTACATTACAGGGATCTTATAGTCCTGCTGTGTGTTGGGGTTATGTATCCTGTCTGCGGTCCGTACATGTCAGCAGGTCTTACAGCTCCTTATATTACAGGGATCTTATAGTCCTGCTGTGTGTTGGGGTTATGTATCCTGTCGGCGGTCCGTACATGTCAGCAGGTCTTACAGCTCCTTACATTACAGGCATCTTATAGTCCTGCTGTGTGTTGGTGATCTGTATCCTGTCTGCGGTCCGTACATGTCAGCAGGTCTTACAGCTCCTTACATTACAGGCATCTTATAGTCCTGCTGTGTGTTGGTGATCTGTATCCTGTCTGCGGTCCGTACATGTCAGCAGGTCTTACAGCTCCTTACATTACAGGGATCTTATAGTCCTGCTCTGTTTGGGGGTTATGTATCCTGTCCGCGGTCCGTACATGTCAGCAGGTCTTACAGCTCCTTACATTACAGGGATCTTATAGTCCTGCTGTGTGTTGGGGTTATGTATCCTGTCTGCGGTCCGTATATGTCAGCCGGTCTTACAGCTCCTTACATTACAGGCATCTTATAGTCCTGCTGTGTGTTGGTGATCTGTATCCTGTCTGCGGTCCGTACATGTCAGCAGGTCTTACAGCTCCTTACATTACAGGGATCTTATAGTCCTGCTGTGTGTTGGGGTTATGTATCCTGTCTGCGGTCCGTACATGTCAGCAGTTCTTACAGCTGCTTACATTACAGTGATCTTATAGTCCTGCTGTGTGTTGGGGTTATGTATCCTATCTGCGGTCCGTACATGTCAGCTGGTCTTACAGCTCCTTACATTACAGGGATCTTATAGTCCTGCTGTGTGTTGGGGTTATGTATCCTGTCCGCGGTCCGTACATGTCAGCAGGTCTTACAGCTCCTTACATTACAGGGATCTTATAGTCCTGCTGTGTGTATATATGTATCCTGTCCGCAGTCCATATATGTCAGCAGGTCTTACAGCTCCTTACATTACAGGGATCCTATAGTCCTGCTGTGTGTTGGGGATCTGTATCCTGTCTGCGGTCCGTACATGTCAGCAGGTCTTACAGCTCCTTACATTACAGGGATCCTATAGTCCTGCTGTGTGTTGGGCATCTGTATCCTGTCTGCGGTACGTACATGTCAGCAGGTCTTACAGCTCCTTACATTACAGGGATCCTATAGTCCTGCTGTGTGTTGGGCATCTGTATCCTGTCTGCGGTACGTACATGTCAGCAGGTGTTACAGCTCTTTACATTACAGGGATCTTATAGTCCTGCTGTGTTTGGGGGTTATGTATCCTGTCCGCGGTCCGTACATGTCAGCAGGTCTTACAGCTCCTTATATTACAGGGATCTTATAGTCCTGCTGTGTGTTGGGGTTATGTATCCTGTCTGCGGTCCGTACATGTCAGCAGGTCTTACAGCTCCTTCCATTACAGTGATCTTATAGTCCTGCTGTGTGTTGGGGTTATGTATCCTATCTGCGGTCCGTACATGTGAGCTGGTCTTACAGCTCCTTACATTACAGGGATCTTATAGTCCTGCTGTGTGTTGGGGTTATGTATCCTGTCCGCGGTCCGTACATGTCAGCAGGTCTTACAGCTCCTTACATTACAGGGATCTTATAGTCCTGCTGTGTGTTGGGGATCTGTATCCTGTCGGCGGTCCATATATGTCAGCAGGTCTTACAGCTCCTTACATTACAGGGATCCTATAGTCCTGCTGTGTGTTGGGGATCTGTATCCTGTCTGCGGTCCGTACATGTCAGCAGGTGTTACAGCTCCTTACATTACAGGGATCTTACAGTCCTGCTGTGTGTTGGGGTTATGTATCCTGTCCGCAGTCGGTATATGTGAACAGGTCTTACAGCTCCTTACATTACAGGGATCTTATAGTCCTGCTGTGTGTTGGGATCTGTATCCTGTCGGCGGTCCGTACATGTCAGCAGGTCTTACAGCTCCTTACATTACAGGGATCTTATAGTCCTGCTGTGTGTTGGGGTTATGTATCCTGTCCGCGGTCCGTACATGTCAGCAGGTCTCACAGCTCCTTACATTACAGGGTTCTTATAGTCCTGCTGTGTGTTGGGGTTATGTATCCTGTCCGCGGTCCGTACATGTCAGCAGGTCTTACAGCTCCTTACATTACAGGGATCTTATAGTCCTGCTGTGTGTTGGGGTTATGTATCCTGTCTGCGGTCCATACATGTCAGCAGGTCTTACAGCTCCTTACATTACAGGGATCTTATAGTCCTGCTGTGTGTTGGGGATCTGTATCCTGTCCGCAGTCCGTACATGTCAGCAGGTCTTACAGCTCCTTACATTACAGTGATCTTATAGTCCTGCTGTGTGTTGGGGTTATGTATCCTGTCCGCGGTCCGTACATGTCAGCAGGTCTTACAGCTCCTTACATTACAGGGATCTTATAGTCGTGCTGTGTGTTGGGGTTATGTATCCTGTCTGCGGTCCGTACATGTCAGCAGGTCTTACAGCTCCTTACATTACAGGGATCTTATAGTCCTGCTGTGTGTTGGGGTTATGTATCCTGTCTGCGGTCCGTACATGTCAGCAGGTCTTACAGCTCCTTACATTACAGGGATCTTATAGTCCTGCTGTGTGTTGGGGTTATGTATCCTGTCTGCGGTCAGTGCATGTCAGCAGGTCTTACAGCTCCTTACATTACAGGGATCTTATAGTCCTGCTGTGTGTATATATGTATCCTGTCTGCAGTCCGTACATGTCAGCAGGTCTTACAGCTCCTTACATTACAGGGATCTTATAGTCCTGCTGTGTGTTGGGGTTATGTATCCTGTCCGCGGTCCATACATGTCAGCAGCTCTTACAGCTCCTTACATTACAGGGATCTTATAGTCCTGCTGTGTGTTGGGGTTATGTATCCTGTCTGCGGTCAGTGCATGTCAGCAGGTCTTACAGCTCCTTACATTACAGGGATCTTATAGTCCTGCTGTGTGTTGGGGTTATGTATCCTGTCTGTGGTCCGTACATGTCAGCAGGTCTTACAGCTCCTTACGTTACAGGGATAAGTTCCTTTTTGTGTGTCGGAGGACAACGCACTCATGATTATAAGGTTTCTCAGACTTGGGGATTGCCTGTAACATAGGAGGGGAGGTTCTGAGAATATGGTGGTCAGACGGTCATCCTTGTGTAGGGTATGGTGGAGGTTCTTTTTGGCTTTCCTTAGTACCTCTAGCTGTGGATTGTAGGTCACTACTAGAGGCACACAACCATTTCCTACCTTTTCTGTGTATTGGAGTAGTTGATTCCTGGGGATCCTGGTGGCTCCGGTTATTTCTGGGTATCCTGGTGGCTCCGGTGATTTCTGGGTATCCTGGTGGCTCCGGTGATTTCTGGGTATCCTGGTGGCTCCGGTGATTTCTGGGTATCCTGGTGGCTCTGGTGATTTGGTCATCAGTTGAGGTGGGATGGTAGCCCTGATTTATAAATGTCCTTTTAAGATGGTATAGATGTTCCTCTCTGTCTGTTGGGTTGGAGCAGATCCGGCTGTATCTGATGGCCAGGCTGTAGACGATGGACTTTTTGATGTGTTTCGGATGGGAACTGTCCAATCTGAAGTATGTAAGCTGATGAATCGGTTTCCAGTATAGGGATGTCTTTAGTGAGTTGTTTGAGATTTTTATGGTGTCCAAAAAGTTGATTTCTGTATGCGAGTAGCTTAATGTGAGGTTTATGGTGGGGTGGAATGCATTCAATCTTTCATGGAATTTTATTAGTTCGTGTTCGGTGTTGGTCCAGATGATCATGATGTCATCAATGTAGCGGAAGTAAGCCAATGGTTTGTTGGAGGCGAGGAAGTCACTCTCCAGTTCTGCCATGAAAAGATTGGCATATTGTGGTGCCATTTTACTGCCCATGGTGGTTCCGGCGAGTTGCAGAAATATCTCTTTGCCAAAGGAGAAATAATTGTGTGCGAGTATAAATCTTGTGAGTTGTAACACCGACTCAGAGGCTACCCCAGTGGCCTCAAGGAGTGCCTGGCAGGTGGTCAGTCCATTTTCACGTGGGATGTTGGAATATAAGGATTCCACATCCATGGTGGCGAGGATGGCGCCATGTGGAAGAGGACTTATGGTTGATAGTTTCTTCAATAGGTCCATGTTGTCCTGCAAGTAGCTGGTTGTATTCCTCACCAGTGGTTTGATGGCACCTTCTACCCATCCTGAGAGTCCTTCATTGAGGCTTCCCACACCTGAGATTATTGGCCTTTCTGGGTTGCCAGCTTTGTGTAGTTTGGAAAGCATATAGAATACACCAACCCTGGGGTTCATCAAGTCCAAACGTTTTGTTCAGACAGGCTTCTCATGACCCTTCTCAATTTCCTCAAATATTTGTGAGTTCAGTCTTGATCCAGTTTGGTGTATTATCTGGTGTCTGGGATTTTCAAGTCACAGACACAACATATGAAACTTACTACACAAAAAGGCAATTTCAAATCTCTATGTCATAGAATAATTTGGGAGAACATGTTTATAACCATCCTTGATGCTCTCAAGACTGAAATGAACCTCGGAGGGGGCTTCTTGCATCAGTGGAGAATATGAGAGCTCTATAGTAGAGATAACACGCTGGCCTGGTGACCCCCAACACCAACTTAGAGACCATAAAACTTTCACATCCTGCATCAGTGGACTAATTAAGTATTTACTCCTCTCTTCATCCTGCTCTGGAAGCTACTATAACATCATGTATTTTTGTTGGCCATTAAAGGGTCTCACATCTACAAGATTACTGAGTTTCTCTTGCCGAGAACAATCACACTTAGGGTGGTAGACATGTGTGTAATTCTACTTCCTATGTGCAGCTTTTAGTGGTGATTATAGGTGGCACATGTGGCATTGATGGCCTGACCCACTACCTGACAGCCACCTACCTGGTTGCTACTTACCAGAGAGTAGTTTAGCTCCACCCTGAACTCTTCCTTACAGCGCTGGATCAGGTTCTTCTGGAAAGTACGGTATTCGGGGTTCTGAGGCTCATGGTACGAGATCACCAGGACTGTCTAAAGGAGGTAAGCAAAGGGCGGTGGGTGGGGCTGTGACTACAGGGGAAGGACAATATATATTAGTGAATATAGACAGACTACGGAGTGAGCAGAGGCCTTGTCATGACATGTCGCTGGCAGCCCCAAGTACTCAGGACTCTTTAATCAGCCACACATTGAAAAGGTCAATGATGATTTGCAATGGCGGATTGCTAAAATCTGATCCATTCTGTCCGTAAAAACGGTTAGCTGTCATGTGCTGCTCATCATGACCAGGAGCAGCAGTGAGCGACGGTCAGTATGACACTGTACACCTGAGTCTCCTTATCAGTAGCATGAGTCGTAGAAACGCTGCTGCCTATCAAACACTGACATGGAAATGGAGAGCAGCCATGTGGTGAGCTGCAGCGAATGCTATATGTTTATAGACCGACCAGAGCAAAAGCCAAACTTCACCGGCCAGAAATGTAAGCGTCTGTCTCCACTGGAGGAAAAGGTGCAGAGTCTTCAGGAGAGAATAGCTACATTGTAACTCATTAAGGAAGAGGAGGATTTCCTTGACAGAGTAGAAGAAAGTCTTCAAAATATGGAAGAAAAAGAAATGTCCAGCGTACCTGTAGAAGCCGAGTAATGGAAGCATGTGGCCCCAAGAAGCAGGAGGATCAGGAGTCAGCCAGCACCCATACTGCTTGGGAACAGGTACTAGGTTCTCATGCAGGGGGGCTGGTACTGGTTCCTGAGCAGAAGGAGAAAGAGGTACAACAAGAAATAACTCTACCCACAAAGAACAGAGCAGAGGAGAAAGAGGTACAGCGAGAAATGACTAACGACAACAAAGAACAGAGCAGAAATAGGTACAGCGAGAAATGACTCTACCCACAAAGAGCAGAGGAGAAAGAGGTACAGCAAGAAATGACTCTACCCACAAAGAGCAGAGGAGAAAGAGGTCCAGCAAGAAATGACTCTACACACAAAGAACAGAGGAGAAAGAGGTCCAGCAAGAAATGACTCTACCCACAAAGAACAGAGGAGAAAGAGGTCCAGCAAGAAATGACTCTACCCACAAAGAACAGATAAGAGGAGAAAGAGGTACAGCAAGAAATGACTCTACCCACAAAGAACAGAGGAGAAAGAGGTGCAGCAAGAAATGACTCTACCCACAAAGAGCAGAGGAGAAAGAGGTACAGCGAGAAATGACTCTACCCACAAAGAACAGAGGAGAGGAGAAAGAGGTACAGCGAGAAATGACTAACGACAACAAAGAGCAGAGGAGAGGAGAAAGAGGTAGAGCAAGAAATGACTAACGGCAACAAAGAACAGAGGAGAAAGAGGTCCAGCAAGAAATGACTCTACCCACAAAGAACAGAGGAGAAAGAGGTCCAGCAAGAAATGACTCTACCCACAAAGAACAGAGGAGAAAGAGGTACAGCAAGAAATGACTCTACCCACAAAGAACAGAGGAGAAAGAGGTCCAACAAGAAATGACTCTACCCACAAAGAACAAAGCCGAGGAGAAAGAGGTACAGCAAGAAATGACTCTACCCACAAAGAACAGAGGAGAAAGAGGTACAGCAAGAAATGACTCTACCCACAAAGAACAGAGGAGAAAGAGGTACAGCAAGAAATGACTCTGCCCACAAAGAGCAAAGGAGAAAGAGGTACAGCAAGAAATGACTCTACCCACAAGGAGCAGAGGAGAAAGAGGTACAGCAAGAAATGACTCTACCCACAAACACCAGAGGAGAAAGAGGTACAGCAAGAAATGACTCTACCAACAAAGAACAGAGGAGACGAGAAAGAGGTGCAGCAAGAAATGACTCTACCCACAAAGAGCAGAGGAGAAAGAGGTACAGCAAGAAATGACTCTACCCACAAAGAGCAGAGGAGAAAGAGGTACAGCAAGAAATAACTCTACCCACAAAGAACAGAGGAGAGGAGAAAATGGTAAAGCAAGAAATGACTCTACCCACAAAGAACAGAGGAGAAAGGGGTACAGCAAGAAATGACTCTACCCACAAAGAGGAGAGGAGAAAGAGGTACAGCAAGAAATGACTATACCCACAAAGAACAGAGGAGAGGAGAAAGAGGTACAGCAAGAAATGACTATACCCACAAAGAACAGAGGAGAGGAGAAAGAGGTACAGCAAGAAATGATTCTACCCACAAAGAACAGAGGAGAAAGAGGTACAGCAAGAAATGACTCTACCCACAAAGAGCAGAGGAGAGGAGAAAGAGGTACAGCAAGAAATGACTCTACCCACAAAGAGCAGAGGAGAAAGAGGTACAGCAAGAAATGACTCTACCCACAAACACCAGAGGAGAAAGAGGTCCAGCAAGAAATGACTCTACCCACAAAGAACAGAGGAGAGGAGAAAGAGGTACAGCAAGAAATGACTCTACCCACAAAGAACAGAGGAGAAAGGGGTACAGCAAGAAATGACTACCCGCAAAGAACAGAGGAGAAAGAGGGACAGCAAGAAATGACTCTACCCACAAAGAACAGAGGAGAGGAGAAAGAGGTACAGCAAGAAATGACTCTACCCACAAAGAGCAGAGGAGAAAGAGGTGCAGCAAGAAATGACTCTACCCACAAAGAGCAGAGGAGAAAGAGGTACAGCAAGAAATGACTCTACCCACAAAGAACAGAGGTGAAAGAGGTACAGCAAGAAATGACTCTACCCACAAAGAACAGATAAGAGGAGAAAGAGGTACAGCAAGAAATGACTCTACCCACAAAGAACAGAGGAGAAAGAGGTGCAGCAAGAAATGACTCTACCCACAAAGAGCAGAGGAGAAAGAGGTACAGCGAGAAATGACTCTACCCACAAAGAACAGAGGAGAGGAGAAAGAGGTACAGCGAGAAATGACTAACGACAACAAAGAGCAGAGGAGAGGAGAAAGAGGTAGAGCAAGAAATGACTAACGGCAACAAAGAGCAGAGGAGAGGAGAAAGAGGTACAGCAAGAAATGACTCTACCCACAAAGAACAGAGGTGAAAGAGGTACAGCAAGAAATGACTCTACCCACAAAGAACAGATAAGAGGAGAAAGAGGTACAGCAAGAAATGACTCTACCCACAAAGAACAGAGGAGAAAGAGGTGCAGCAAGAAATGACTCTACCCACAAAGAGCAGAGGAGAAAGAGGTACAGCAAGAAATGACTCTACCCACAAAGAACAGAGGAGGAAGAGGTCCAGCAAGAAATGACTCTACCCACAAAGAACAGAGGAGAAAGAGGTCCAGCAAGAAATGACTCTACCCACAAAGAACAGAGGAGAAAGAGGTACAGCAAGAAATGAATCTACCCACAAAGAACAGAGGAGAAAGAGGTCCAACAAGAAATGACTCTACCCACAAAGAACAAAGCCGAGGAGAAAGAGGTACAGCAAGAAATGACTCTACCCACAAAGAACAGAGGAGAAAGAGGTACAGCAAGAAATGACTCTACCCACAAAGAGCAGAGGAGAAAGAGGTACAGCAAGAAATGACTCTACCCACAAAGAGCAGAGGAGAAAGAGGTACAGCAAGAAATAACTCTACCCACAAAGAACAGAGGAGAGGAGAAAATGGTACAGCAAGAAATGACTCTACCCACAAAGAACAGAGGAGAAAGGGGTACAGCAAGAAATGAATCTACCCACAAAGAGGAGAGGAAAGGAGAGGAGAAAGAGGTACAGCAAGAAATGACTATACCCACAAAGAACAGAGGAGAGGAGAAAGAGGTACAGCAAGAAATGATTCTACCCACAAAGAACAGAGGAGAAAGAGGTACAGCAAGAAATGACTCTACCCACAAAGAGCAGAGGAGAGGAGAAAGAGGTACAGCAAGAAATGACTCTACCCACAAAGAGCAGAGGAGAAAGAGGTACAGCAAGAAATGACTCTACCCACAAAGAGCAGAGGAGAAAGAGGTGCAGCAAGAAATGACTCTACCCACAAACACCAGAGGAGAAAGAGGTCCAGCAAGAAATGACTCTACCCACAAAGAACAGAGGAGAGGAGAAAGAGGTACAGCAAGAAATGACTCTACCCACAAAGAACAGAGGAGAAAGGGGTACAGCAAGAAATGACTACCCGCAAAGAACAGAGGAGAAAGAGGGACAGCAAGAAATGACTCTACCCACAAAGAACAGAGGAGAGGAGAAAGAGGTACAGCAAGAAATGACTCTACCCACAAAGAGGAGAGGAGAAAGAGGTACAGCAAGAAATGACTCTACCCACAAAGAGCAGAGGAGAAAGAGGTACAGTAAGAAATTACTCTACCCACAAACAACAGAGGAGAAGGAGGTACAGCAAGAAATGACTCTACCCACAAAGAGCAGAGGAGAAAGAGGTCCAGCAAGAAATGACTCTACCCACAAAGAGCAGAGGAGAAAGAGGTCCAGCAAGAAATGACTCTACTCACAAATAACAGAGGAGAGGAGAAAGAGGTACAGCAAGAAATGACTCTACCCACAAAGAACAGAGGAGAGGAGAAAGAGGTACAGCAAGAAATGACTCTACCCACAAAGAACAGAGGAGAAAGAGGTACAGCAAGAAATGACTCTACCCACAAAGAGCAGAGGAGAAAGAGGTACATCAAGAAATGACTCTGCCCACAAAGAACAGAGGAGAAATAGGTGCAGCAAGAAATGACTCTGCCCACAAAGAGCAGAGGACAGGAGAAAAAGGTCCAGCAAGAAATGACTCTACCCACAAAGAGCAGAGGAGAAAGAGGTACAGCAAGAAATGACTCTACCCACAAAGAACAGAGGAGAAAGAGGTACAGCAAGAAATGACTCTACCCACAAAGAACAGAGCAGAGGAGAAAGAGGTACAGCAAGAAATGACTCTACCCACAAAGAACAGAGCAGAGGAGAAAGAGGTACAGCAAGAAATGATTCTACCCACGAAGAACAGAGCAGAGGAGAAAGAGGTACGGCAAGAAATGATTCTACCGACAGCAGAGCAGAGGAGAAAGAGGTACAGCAAGAAATGACTCTACCCACGAACAACAGAGCAGAGGAGAAAGAGGTACAGCAAGAAATGACTCTACCCACAAAGAACAGAGCAGAGGAGAAAGAGGTACAGCAAACAATGACTCTACCCACAAAGAACAGAGGAGAAAGAGGTACAGCAAGAAATGACTCTACCCACAAAGAGCAGAGGAGAAAGAGGTACCACAAGAAATGACTCTACCCACAAAGAACAGAGGAGAAAGAGGTACAGCAAGAAATGACTCTATCCACAAAGAACAGAGGAGAAAGAGGTACAGCAAGAAATGACTCTACCTACAAAAAACAGAGCAGAGGAGAAAGAGGTATAGCAAGAAATGACTCTACCCACAAAGAACAAAACAGAGGAGAAAGAGGTACAGCAAGAAATGACTCTACCCACAAAGAGCAGAGGACAGGAGAAATAGGTGCAGCAAGAAATGACTCTACCCACAAAGAGCAGAGAAGAAAGGTACAGCGAGAAATAACTCTACCCAAAAAGCGCAGAGGAGAAAGAGGGACAGCAAGAAATGACTCTGCCCACAAAGACCAGAGGAGAAAAAGGTACAGCAAGAAATGACTCTACCCAGAAAGAGCAGAGGAGAAAGAGGTCCAGCAAAAAATGACTCTACCCTCAAAGAGCAGAGGAGAAAGAGGTACAACAAGAAATGACTCTACCCACAAAGAACAGAGCAGAGGAGAAAGAGGTACAGCAAGAAATAACTCTACCCACAAAGAGCAGAGGAAAAAGAGGTACAGCAAGAAATGACTCTACCCACAAAGAACAGAGGAGAAAGAGGTACAGCAAGAAATGACTCTACCTACAAAAAACAGAGCAGAGGAGAAAGAGGTGCAGCAAGAAATGACTCTACCCACAAAGAACAGAGCAGAGGAGAAAGAGGTACAGCAAGAAATGACTCTACCCACAAAGAGGAGAGGAGAAAGAGGTACAGCAAGAAATGACTCTACCCACAAAGAGCAGAGGAAAAAGAGGTACAGCAAGAAATGACTCTACCCACAAAGAGCAGAGGAGAAAGAGGTACAGCGAGAAATGACTCTACCCACAAAGAACAGAGGAGAGGAGAAAGAGGTACAGCGAGAAATGACTAACGACAACAAAGAGCAGAGGAGAGGAGAAAGAGGTAGAGCAAGAAATGACTAACGGCAACAAAGAACAGAGGAGAAAGAGGTCCAGCAAGAAATGACTCTACCCACAAAGAACAGAGGAGAAAGGGGTACAGCAAGAAATGACTCTACCCACAAAGAGCAGAGGAGAAAGAGGTAGAGCAAGAAATGACTCTACCCACAAAGAACAGAGGAGAGGAGAAAGAGGTACAGCGAGAAATGACTAACGACAACAAAGAGCAGAGGAGAGGAGAAAGAGGTAGAGCAAGAAATGACTAACGGCAACAAAGAACAGAGGAGAAAGAGGTCCAGCAAGAAATTACTCTACCCACAAAGAGCAGAGGAGAAAGAGGTACAGCAAGAAATGACTCTACCCACAAAGAGCAGAGGAGAAAGAGGTACAGCAAGAAATGACTCTACCCACAAAGAACAGAGGAGAGGAGAAAGAGGTCCAGCAAGAAATGACTCTACCCACAAAGAACAGAGGAGAAAGAGGTACAGCAAGAAATGACTCTACCCACAAAGAAAAGAGGAGAAATAGGTGCAGCAAGAAATGACTACCCACAAAGAGCAGAGGAGAAAGAGGTACAGCAAGAAATGACTCTACCCACAAAGAGCAGAGGAGAAAGAGGTAGAGCAAGAAATGACTCTACCCACAAAGAACAGAGGAGAGGAGAAAGAGGTACAGCGAGAAATGACTAACGACAACAAAGAGCAGAGGAGAGGAGAAAGAGGTAGAGCAAGAAATGACTAACGGCAACAAAGAACAGAGGAGAAAGAGGTCCAGCAAGAAATGACTCTACCCACAAAGAGCAGAGGAGAAAGAGGTACAGCAAGAAATGACTCTACCCACAAAGAACAGAGGAGAGGAGAAAGAGGTACAGCGAGAAATGACTAACGACAACAAAGAGCAGAGGAGAGGAGAAAGAGGTAGAGCAAGAAATGACTAACGGCAACAAAGAACAGAGGAGAAAGAGGTCCAGCAAGAAATGACTCTACCCACAAAGAACAGAGGAGAAAGAGGTACAGCAAGAAATGACTCTACCCACAAAGAACAGAGGAGAAATAGGTGCAGCAAGAAATGACTACCCACAAAGAGCAGAGGAGAAAGAGGTACAGCAAGAAATGACTCTACCCACAAAGAGCAGAGGAGAAAGAGGTGCAGCAAGAAATGACTCTACCCACAAAGAGCAGAGGAGAAAGAGGTACAGCAAGAAATGACTCTACCCACAAAGAATAGAGGAGAAAGAGGTCCAGCAAGAAAGGACTATAGCCACAAAGAGCAGAGGAGAGGAGAAAGAGGTACAGCAAGAAATGACTCTACCCACAAAGAACAGAGGAGAAAGAGGGACAGCAAGAAATGACTCTACCCACAAAGAGGAGAGGAGAAAGAGGTACAGCAAGAAATGACTCTACCCACAAAGAATAGAGGAGAAAGAGGTACAGCAAGAAAGGACTATAGCCACAAAGAGCAGAGCGGAGGAGAAAGAGGTACAGCAAGAAATGACTCTACCCACAAAGAGGAGAGGAGAAAGAGGTACAGCAAGAAATGACTCTACCCACAAAGAATAGAGGAGAAAGAGGTACAGCAAGAAAGGACTATAGCCACAAAGAGCAGAGCGGAGGAGAAAGAGGGACAGCAAGAAATGACTCTACCCACAAAGAACAGAGGAGAAAGAGGTACAGCAAGAAATGACTCTACCCACAAAGAACAGAGGAGAAAGAGGTCCAGCAAGAAATGACTCTACCAACAAAGAGCAGAGGAGAAAGAGGTACAGCAAGAAATGACTCTACCCACAAAGAACAGAGGAGAAAGAGGTACAGCAAGAAATGACTCTACCCACAAAGATCAGAGCAGAGGAGAAAGAGGTGCAGCAAGAAATGACTCTACCCACAAAGAACAGAGGAGAAAGAGGTCCAGCAAGAAATGACTCTACCAACAAAGAGCAGAGGAGAAAGAGGTGCAGCAAGAAATGACTCTACCCACAAAGAACAGAGGAGAGGAGAAAGAGGTACAACAAGAAATGACTAACGGCAACAAAGAACAGAGGAGAAAGGGGTACAGCAAGAAATGACTCTACCCACAAAGAACAGAGGAGAGGAGAAAGAGGTACAGCAAGAAATGACTCTACCCACAAAGAGGAGAAGAGAAAGAGGTCCAGCAAGAAAAGACTCTACCCACAAAGAACAGAGGAGAGGAGAAAGAGGTACAGCAAGAAATGACTCTACCCACAAAGAGGAGAAGAGGAGAAAGAGGTCCAGCAAGAAATGACTCTACCCACAAAGAGCAGAGGAGAAAGAGGTACAGCAAGAAATGACTAACAGCAACAAAGAACAGAGTACAAAGAGGTACAGCAAGAAATGACTCTACCCACTAAGAACAGAGGAGAGGAGAAAGAGGTACAGCAAGAAATGACTCTACCCACAAAGAGGAGAAGAGGAGAAAGAGGTCCAGCAAGAAATGACTCTACCCACAAAGAACAGGGGAGAAAGAGGTGCAGCAAGAAATGACTCTACCCACAAAGAACAGAGGAGAAAGAGATACAGCAAGAAATGACTATACCCACAAAGAACAGAGGAGATAGAGGTACAGCAAGAAATGACTCTACCCACAAAGAACAGAGGAGAAAGGTCCAGCAAGAAATGACTCTACCGACAAAGAGCAGAGGAGAAAGAGGTACAGCAAGAAATGACTCTACCCACAAAGAGCAGAGGAGAAAGAGGTACAGCAAGAAATGACTCTACCCACAAAGAGGAGAGGAGTAAGAGGTAGAGCAAGAAATGACTACCAACAAAGAACAGAGGAGAAAGAGGTACAGCAAGAAATGACTCTACCCACAAAGAGCAGAGGAGAAAGAGGTACAGCAAGAAATGACTCTACCCACAAAGAGGAGAGGAGAAAGAGGTACAACAAGAAATGACTCTACCCACAAAGAGCAGAGGAGAAAGAGGTACAGCAAGAAATGACTCTACCCACAAAGAGCAGAGGAGAAAGAGGTACAGCAAGAAATGACTCTACCCACAAAGAGCAGAGGAGAAAGAAGTACAGCAAGAAATGACTCTACCCACAAAGAGGAGAGGAGAAAGAGGTACAGCAAGAAATGACTCTACCCACAAAGAACAGAGGAGAAAGAGGTACAGCAAGAAATGACTCTACCCACAAATAGCAGAGGAGAAAGAGGTCCAGCAAGAAATGACTCTACCCACAAAGAGCAGAGAAGAGGAGAAAGAGGTACAGCAAGAAATGACTCTACCAACAAAGAACAGGGGAGAGGAGAAAGAGGTACAGCCAGAAATGACTCTACCCACAAAGACCAGAGGAGAAGGAGGTACAGCAAGAAATGACTCTACCCACAAAGCGGAGAGGAGAAAGAGGTACAGCAAGAAATGACTCTACCCACAAAGAGCAGAGGAGAAGGAGGTACAGCAAGAAATGACTCTACCCTCAAAGAACAGGGGAAAAAGAGGTACAGCAAGAAATGACTCTACCCACAAATAGCAGAGGAGAAAGAGGTCCAGCAAGAAATGACTCTACCCACAAAGAGCAGAGAAGAGGAGAAAGAGGTACAGCAAGAAATGACTCTACATACAAAGAACAGAGCAGAGGAGAAAGAGGTACAGCAAGAAATGACTCTACCCACAAATAGCAGAGGAGAAAGAGGTACAGCAAGAAATGACTCTACCCACAAACCGGAGAGGAGAAAGAGGTACAGCAAGAAATGACTCTACCCACAAAGAGCAGAGGAGAAGGAGGTACAGCAAGAAATGACTCTACCCACAAAGAACAGAGGAGAAAGAGGTCCAGCAAGAAATGACTCTACCCACAAAGAACAGAGCAGAGGAGAAAGAGGTACAGCAAGAAATGACTCTACCCACAAAGAGCAGAGGAGAAAGAGGTGCAGCAAGAAATGTCTCTACCCACAAAGAGGAGAGGAGAAAGAGGTACAGCAAGAAATGACTCTACCCACAAAGAACAGAGGAGAAAGAGGTCCAACAAGAAATGACTCTACCCACAAAGAACAAAGCCGAGGAGAAAGAGGTACAGCAAGAAATGACTCTACCCACAAAGAACAGAGGAGAAAGAGGTACAGCAAGAAATGACTCTACCAACAAAGAACAGAGGAGACGAGAAAGAGGTGCAGCAAGAAATGACTCTACCCACAAAGAGCAGAGGAGAAAGAGGTACAGCAAGAAATGACTCTACCCACAAAGACCAGAGGAGAAAGAGGTATAGCAAGAAATGACTCTGCCCACAAAGAACAGAGGAGAAAGAGGGACAGCAAGAAATGACTCTACCCACAAAGAGCAGAGGAGAAAGAGTACAGCAAGAAATGACTCTACCCACAAAGAGCAGAGGAGAAAGAGGTACAGCAAGAAATAACTCTACCCACAAAGAACAGAGAAGAGGAGAAAGAGGTACAGCAAGAAATGACTCTACCCACAAAGAACAGAGGAGAAAGGGGTACAGCAAGAAATGAATCTACCCACAAAGAGGAGAGGAGAGGAGAAAGAGGTACAGCAAGAAATGACTATACCCACAAAGAACAGAGGACAGGAGAAAGAGGTACAGCAAGAAATGATTCTACCCACAAAGAACAGAGGAGAAAGAGGTACAGCAAGAAATGACTCTACCCACAAAGAGGAGAAGAGGAGAAAGAGGTCCAGCAAGAAATGACTCTACCCACAAAGAGCAGAGGAGAAAGAGATACAGCAAGAAATGACTATACCCACAAAGAACAGAGGAGATAGAGGTACAGCAAGAAATGACTCTACCCACAAAGAACAGAGGAGAAAGGTCCAGCAAGAAATGACTCTACCGACAAAGAGCAGAGGAGAAAGAGGTACAGCAAGAAATGACTCTACCCACAAAGAGCAGAGGAGAAAGAGGTACAGCAAGAAATGACTCTACCCACAAAGAGGAGAGGAGTAAGAGGTAGAGCAAGAAATGACTACCAACAAAGAACAGAGGAGAAAGAGGTACAGCAAGAAATGACTCTACCCACAAAGAGCAGAGGAGAAAGAGGTACAGCAAGAAATGACTCTACCCACAAAGAGGAGAGGAGAAAGAGGTACAACAAGAAATGACTCTACCCACAAAGAGCAGAGGAGAAAGAGGTACAGCAAGAAATGACTCTACCCACAAAGAGGAGAAGAGGAGAAAGAGGTGCAGCAAGAAATGACTCTACCCACAAAGAACAGAGGAGAAAGAGGTACAGCAAGAAATGACTCTACCCACAAATAGCAGAGGAGAAAGAGGTCCAGCAAGAAATGACTCTACCCACAAAGAGCAGAGAAGAGGAGAAAGAGGTACAGCAAGAAATGACTCTACCAACAAAGAACAGGGGAGAGGAGAAAGAGGTACAGCCAGAAATGACTCTACCCACAAAGACCAGAGGAGAAGGAGGTACAGCAAGAAATGACTCTACCCACAAAGCGGAGAGGAGAAAGAGGTACAGCAAGAAATGACTCTACCCACAAAGAGCAGAGGAGAAGGAGGTACAGCAAGAAATGACTCTACCCTCAAAGAACAGGGGAAAAAGAGGTACAGCAAGAAATGACTCTACCCACAAAGAACAGAGCAGAGGAGAAAGAGGTCCAGCAAGAAATGACTCTACCCACAAAGAGCAGAGAAGAGGAGAAAGAGGTACAGCAAGAAATGACTCTACCCACAAAGAACAGAGCAGAGGAGAAAGAGGTACAGCAAGAAATGACTCTACCCACAAATAGCAGAGGAGAAAGAGGTACAGCAAGAAATGACTCTACCCACAAAGCGGAGAGGAGAAAGAGGTACAGCAAGAAATGACTCTACCCACAAAGAGCAGAGGAGAAGGAGGTACAGCAAGAAATGACTCTACCCACAAAGAACAGAGGAGAAAGAGGTCCAGCAAGAAATGACTCTACCCACAAAGAACAGAGCAGAGGAGAAAGAGGTACAGCAAGAAATGACTCTACCCACAAAGAGCAGAGGAGAAAGAGGTGCAGCAAGAAATGTCTCTACCCACAAAGAGGAGAGGAGAAAGAGGTACAGCAAGAAATGACTCTACCCACAAAGAACAGAGGAGAAAGAGGTCCAACAAGAAATGACTCTACCCACAAAGAACAGAGGAGAAAGAGGTACAGCAAGAAATGACTCTACCAACAAAGAACAAAGCCGAGGAGAAAGAGGTACAGCAAGAAATGACTCTACCCACAAAGAACAAAGCCGAGGAGAAAGAGGTACAGCAAGAAATGACTCTACCCACAAAGAACAGAGGAGAAAGAGGTACAGCAAGAAATGACTCTACCAACAAAGAACAGAGGAGACGAGAAAGAGGTGCAGCAAGAAATGACTCAACCCACAAAGAGCAGAGGAGAAAGAGGTACAGCAAGAAATGACTCTACCCACAAAGAGCAGAGGAGAAAGAGGTACAGCAAGAAATGACTCTACCCACAAACACCAGAGGAGAAAGAGGTACAGCAAGAAATGACTCTACCAACAAAGAACAGAGGAGACGAGAAAGAGGTGCAGCAAGAAATGACTCCACCCACAAAGAGCAGAGGAGAAAGAGGTACAGCAAGAAATGACTCTACCCACAAAGAGCAGAGGAGAAAGAGGTACAGCAAGAAATAACTCTACCCACAAAGAACAGAGAAGAGGAGAAAGAGGTACAGCAAGAAATGACTTTACCCACAAAGAACAGAGGAGAAAGGGGTACAGCAAGAAATGAATCTACCCACAAAGAGGAGAGGAGAGGAGAGGAGAAAGAGGTACAGCAAGAAATGACTATACCCACAAAGAACAGAGGACAGGAGAAAGAGGTACAGCAAGAAATGATTCTACCCACAAAGAACAGAGGAGAAAGAGGTACAGCAAGAAATGACTCTACCCACAAAGAGCAGAGGAGAGGAGAAAGAGGTACAGCAAGAAATGACTCTACCCACAAAGAGCAGAGGAGAAAGAGGTACAGCAAGAAATGACTCTACTCACAAATAACAGAGGAGAGGAGAAAGAGGTACAGCAAGAAATGACTCTACCCACAAAGAACAGAGGAGAAAGAGGTCCAGCAAGAAATGACTCTACCCACAAAGAACAGAGGAGAGGAGAAAGAGGTACAGCAAGAAATGACTCTACCCACAAAGAACGGAGGAGAAAGGGGTACAGCAAGAAATGACTACCCGCAAAGAACAGAGGAGAAAGAGGGACAGCAAGAAATGACTCTACCCACAAAGAACAGAGGAGAGGAGAAAGAGGTACAGCAAGAAATGACTCTACCCACAAAGAGGAGAGGAGAAAGAGGTACAGCAAGAAATGACTCTACCCACAAAGAGCAGAGGAGAAAGAGGTACAGTAAGAAATTACTCTACCCACAAACAACAGAGGAGAAGGAGGTACAGCAAGAAATGACTCCACCCACAAAGAGCAGAGGAGAAAGAGGTCCAGCAAGAAATGACTCTACCCACAAAGAGCAGAGGAGAAAGAGGTCCAGCAAGAAATGACTCTACTCACAAATAACAGAGGAGAGGAGAAAGAGGTACAGCAAGAAATGACTCTACCCACAAAGAACAGAGGAGAGGAGAAAGAGGTACAGCAAGAAATGACTCTACCCACAAAGAACAGAGGAGAAAGAGGTACATCAAGAAATGACTCTACCCACAAAGAACAGAGGAGAAATAGGTGCAGCAAGAAATGACTCTGCCCACAAAGAGCAGAGGACAGGAGAAAAAGGTCCAGCAAGAAATGACTCTACCCACAAAGAGCAGAGGACAGGAGAAAGAGGTACAGCAAGAAATGACTCTACCCACAAAGAACAGAGCAGAGGAGAAAGAGGTACAGCAAACAATGACTCTACCCACAAAGAACAGAGGAGAAAGAGGTACAGCAAGAAATGACTCTACCCACAAAGAGCAGAGGAGAAAGAGGTACCACAAGAAATGACTCTACCCACAAAGAACAGAGGAGAGAGAGGTACAGCAAGAAATGACTCTACCCAAAAAGAACAGAGGAGAAAGAGGTACAGCAAGAAATGACTCTACCCACAAAGAACAGAGGAGAAAGAGGTACAGCAAGAAATGACTCTACCTACAAAAAACAGAGCAGAGGAGAAAGAGGTATAGCTAGAAATGACTCTACCCACAAAGAACAAAACAGAGGAGAAAGAGGTCAAGCAAGAAATGACTCTACCCACAAAGAGGAGAAGAGGAGAAAGAGGTACAGCAAGAAATGACTCCACCCACAAAGAGCAGAGGACAGGAGAAATAGGTGCAGCAAGAAACGACTCTACCCACAAAGAGCAGAGAAGAAAGGTACAGCGAGAAATAACTCTACCCAAAAAGCGCAGAGGAGAAAGAGGGACAGCAAGAAATGACTCTGCCCACAAACACCAGAGGAGAAAAAGGTACAGTAAGAAATGACTCTACCCAGAAAGAGCAGAGGAGAAAGAGGTCCAGCAAAAAATGACTCTACCCTCAAAGAGCAGAGGAGAAAGAGGTCCAGCAAGAAATGACTCTACCCACAAAGAGCAGAGGAGAAAGCGGTCCAGCAAGAAATGACTCTACCCACAAAGAGCAGAGGAGAGGAGAAAGAGGTACAGCCAGAAATTACTCTACCCACAAAGCACAGAGGAGAGGAGAAAGAGGTGCAGCAAGAAATGACTCTACCCACAAAGAACAGAGGAGAAAGGGGTACAGCAAGAAATGACTCTACCCACAAAGAGCAGAGGACAGGAGAAAGAGGTCCAGCAAGAAATGACTCTACCCACAAAGAACAGAGGAGAAATAGGTGCAGCAAGAAATGACTCCACCCACAAAGAGCAGAGGAGAAAGAGGTACAGCAAGAAATGACTCTACCCACAAAGAACAGAGGAGAAAGAGGTCCAGCAAGAAATGACTCTACCCACAAAGAACAGAGCAGAGGAGAAAGAGGTCCAGCAAACAGTGACTCTACCCACAAAGAACAGAGGAGAAAGAGGTACAGCAAGAAATGACTCTACCCACAAAGAACAGAGGAGAAAGAGGTCCAGCAAAAAATGACTCTACCCACAAAGAACAGAGGAGAAAGAGGTCCAGCAAGAAATGACTCTACCCACAAAGAACAGAGGAGAAAGAGGTACAACGAGAAATGACTCTACCCACAATGAACAGAGGAGAAAGAGGTACAGCAAGAAATGACTCTACCCACAAAGAACAGAGGAGAAAGAGGTACAACAAGAAATGACTCTACCCACAAAGAGCAGAGGAGAGGAGAAAGAGGTACAGCAAGAAATGACTCTACCCACAAAGAACAGAGGAGAAAGAGGTACAGCAAGAAATGACTCTACCCACAAAGAGCAGAGGAGAAAGAGGTACATCAAGAAATGACTCTACCCACAAAGAACAGAGGAGAAATAGGTGCAGCAAGAAATGACTCTGCCCACAAAGAGCAGAGGACAGGAGAAAAAGGTCCAGCAAGAAATGACTCTACCCACAAAGAGCAGAGGACAGGAGAAAGAGGTACAGCAAGAAATGACTCTACCCACAAAGAACAGAGGAGAAAGAGGTACAGCAAACAATGACTCTACCCACAAAGAACAGAGGAGAAAGAGGTACAGCAAGAAATGACTCTACCCACAAAGAGCAGAGGAGAAAGAGGTACAGCGAGAAATGACTCTACCCACAAAGAGCAGAGGAGAAAGAGGTACAGCAAGAAATGACTCTACCCACAAAGAACAGAGGAGAAAGAGGTACAGCAAGAAATGACTCTACCCACAAAGAACAGAGGAGAAAGAGGTACAGCAAGAAATGACTCTACCTACAAAAAACAGAGCAGAGGAGAAAGAGGTATAGCAAGAAATGACTCTACCCACAAAGAACAAAACAGAGGAGAAAGAGGTACAGCAAGAAATGACTCTACCCACAAAGAGGAGAAGAGGAGAAAGAGGTCCAGCAAGAAATGACTCCACCCACAAAGAGCAGAGGACAGGAGAAATAGGTGCAGCAAGAAATGACTCTACCCACAAAGAGCAGAGAAGAAAGGTACAGCGAGAAATAACTCTACCCAAAAAGCGCAGAGGAGAAAGAGGGACAGCAAGAAATGACTCTGCCCACAAAGACCAGAGGAGAAAAAGGTACAGTAAGAAATGACTCTACCCAGAAAGAGCAGAGGAGAAAGAGGTCCAGCAAAAAATGACTCTACCCTCAAAGAGCAGAGGAGAAAGAGGTACATCAAGAAATGACTCTACCCACAAAGAACAGAGGAGAAATAGGTGCAGCAAGAAATGACTCTGCCCACAAAGAGCAGAGGACAGGAGAAAAAGGTCCAGCAAGAAATGACTCTACCCACAAAGAACAGAGGAGAAAGAGGTACAGCAAGAAATGACTCTACCCACAAAGAACAGAGCAGAGGAGAAAGAGGTACAGCAAACAATGACTCTACCCACAAAGAACAGAGGAGAAAGAGGTACAGCAAGAAATGACTCTACCCACAAAGAGCAGAGGAGAAAGAGGTACCACAAGAAATGACTCTACCCACAAAGAACAGAGGAGAGAGAGGTACAACAAGAAATGACTCTACCCACAAAGAGCAGAGGAGAGGAGAAAGAGGTACAGCAAGAAATGACTCTACCCACAAAGAACAGAGGAGAAAGAGGTACAGCAAGAAATGACTCTACCCACAAAGAGCAGAGGAGAAAGAGGTACATCAAGAAATGACTCTACCCACAAAGAACAGAGGAGAAATAGGTGCAGCAAGAAATGACTCTGCCCACAAAGAGCAGAGGACAGGAGAAAAAGGTCCAGCAAGAAATGACTCTACCCACAAAGAGCAGAGGACAGGAGAAAGAGGTACAGCAAGAAATGACTCTACCCACAAAGAACAGAGGAGAAAGAGGTACAGCAAGAAATGACTCTACCCACAAAGAACAGAGCAGAGGAGAAAGAGGTACAGCAAACAATGACTCTACCCACAAAGAACAGAGGAGAAAGAGGTACAGCAAGAAATGACTCTACCCACAAAGAGCAGAGGAGAAAGAGGTACCACAAGAAATGACTCTACCCACAAAGAACAGAGGAGAGAGAGGTACAGCAAGAAATGACTCTACCCACAAAGAACAGAGGAGAAAGAGGTACAGCAAGAAATGACTCTACCCACAAAGAACAGAGGAGAAAGAGGTACAGCAAGAAATGACTCTACCTACAAAAAACAGAGCAGAGGAGAAAGAGGTATAGCAAGAAATGACTCTACCCACAAAGAGGAGAAGAGGAGAAAGAGGTCCAGCAAGAAATGACTCCACCCACAAAGAGCAGAGGACAGGAGAAATAGGTGCAGCAAGAAATGACTCTACCCACAAAGAGCAGAGAAGAAAGGTACAGCGAGAAATAACTCTACCCAAAAAGCGCAGAGGAGAAAGAGGGACAGCAAGAAATGACTCTGCCCACAAAGACCAGAGGAGAAAAAGGTACCGTAAGAAATGACTCTACCCAGAAAGAGCAGAGGAGAAAGAGGTCCAGCAAAAAATGACTCTACCCTCAAAGAGCAGAGGAGAAAGAGGTACAGCAAGAAATGACTCTACCCACAAAGAGCAGAGGAGAAAGCGGTCCAGCAAGAAATGACTCTACCCACAAAGAGCAGAGGAGAGGAGAAAGAGGTACAGCCAGAAATTACTCTACCCACAAAGAGCAGAGGAGAGAAAAAAAGAGGTACAGCAAGAAATGACTCTACCCACAAAGCACAGAGGAGAGGAGAAAGAGGTGCAGCAAGAAATGACTCTACCCACAAAGAACAGAGGAGAAAGGGGTACAGCAAGAAATGACTCTACCCACAAAGAGCAGAGGAGAAAGAGGTACCACAAGAAATGACTCTACCCACAAAGAACAGAGGAGAGAGAGGTACAACAAGAAATGACTCTACCCACAAAGAGCAGAGGAGAGGAGAAAGAGGTACAGCAAGAAATGACTCTACCCAGAAAGAGCAGAGGAGAAAGAGGTCCAGCAAAAAATGACTCTACCCTCAAAGAGCAGAGGAGAAAGAGGTACATCAAGAAAAGACTCTACCCACAAAGAACAGAGGAGAAATAGGTGCAGCAAGAAATGACTCTGCCCACAAAGAGCAGAGGACAGGAGAAAAAGGTCCAGCAAGAAATGACTCTACCCACAAAGAGCAGAGGACAGGAGAAAGAGGTACAGCAAGAAATGACTCTACCCACAAAGAACAGAGGAGAAAGAGGTACAGCAAGAAATGACTCTACCCACAAAGAACAGAGCAGAGGAGAAAGAGGTACAGCAAACAATGACTCTACCCACAAAGAACAGAGGAGAAAGAGGTACAGCAAGAAATGACTCTACCCACAAAGAGCAGAGGAGAAAGAGGTACCACAAGAAATGACTCTACCCACAAAGAACAGAGGAGAGAGAGGTACAACAAGAAATGACTCTACCCACAAAGAGCAGAGGAGAGGAGAAAGAGGTACAGCAAGAAATGACTCTACCCACAAAGAACAGAGGAGAAAGAGGTACAGCAAGAAATGACTCTACCCACAAAGAGCAGAGGAGAAAGAGGTACATCAAGAAATGACTCTACCCACAAAGAACAGAGGAGAAATAGGTGCAGCAAGAAATGACTCTGCCCACAAAGAGCAGAGGACAGGAGAAAAAGGTCCAGCAAGAAATGACTCTACCCACAAAGAGCAGAGGACAGGAGAAAGAGGTACAGCAAGAAATGACTCTACCCACAAAGAAAAGAGGAGAAAGAGGTACAGCAAGAAATGACTCTACCCACAAAGAACAGAGCAGAGGAGAAAGAGGTACAGCAAACAATGACTCTACCCACAAAGAACAGAGGAGAAAGAGGTACCACAAGAAATGACTCTACCCACAAAGAACAGAGGAGAGAGAGGTACAGCAAGAAATGACTCTACCCACAAAGAGCAGAGGAGAAAGAGGTACCACAAGAAATGACTCTACCCACAAAGAACAGAGGAGAGAGAGGTACAGCAAGAAATGACTCTACCCACAAAGAACAGAGGAGAAAGAGGTACAGCAAGAAATGACTCTACCCACAAAGAACAGAGGAGAAAGAGGTACAGCAAGAAATGACTCTACCCACAAAGAGCAGAGGAGAAAGAGGGACAGCAAGAAATGACTCTACCCACAAAGAGCAGAGGAGAAAGAGGTACAGCAAGAAATGACTCTACCCACAAAAAACAGAGCAGAGGAGAAAGAGGTATAGCAAGAAATGACTCTACCCACAAAGAACAAAACAGAGGAGAAAGAGGTACAGCAAGAAATGACTCTACCCACAAAGAGGAGAAGAGGAGAAAGAGGTCCAGCAAGAAATGACTCCACCCACAAAGAGCAGAGGAGAAAGAGGTACAGCAAGAAATGACTCTACCCACAAAGAGCAGAGCAGAGGAGAAAGAGGTCCAGCAAGAAATGACTCTACCCACAAAGAGGAGAAGAGGAGAAAGAGGTCCAGCAAGAAATGACTCCACCCACAAAGAGCAGAGGACAGGAGAAATAGGTGCAGCAAGAAATGACTCTACCCACAAAGAGCAGAGAAGAAAGGTACAGCGAGAAATAACTCTACCCAAAAAGCGCAGAGGAGAAAGAGGGACAGCAAGAAATGACTCTGCCCACAAAGACCAGAGGAGAAAAAGGTACAGTAAGAAATGACTCTACCCAGAAAGAGCAGAGGAGAAAGAGGTCCAGCAAAAAATGACTCTACCCTCAAAGAGCAGAGGAGAAAGAGGTACAGCAAGAAATGACTCTACCCACAAAGAGCAGAGGAGAGGAGAAAGAGGTACAGCCAGAAATTACTCTACCCACAAAGAGCAGAGGAGAGAAAAAAAGAGGTACAGCAAGAAATGACTCTACCCACAAAGCACAGAGGAGAGGAGAAAGAGGTGCAGCAAGAAATGACTCTACCCACAAAGAACAGAGGAGAAAGGGGTACAGCAAGAAATGACTCTACCCACAAAGAGCAGAGGAGAAAGAGGTACCACAAGAAATGACTCTACCCACAAAGAACAGAGGAGAGAGAGGTACAACAAGAAATGACTCTACCCACAAAGAGCAGAGGAGAGGAGAAAGAGGTACAGCAAGAAATGACTCTACCCACAAAGAACAGAGGAGAAAGAGGTACAGCAAGAAATGATTCTACCCACAAAGAGCAGAGCAGAGGAGAAAGAGGTACAGCAAGAAATGACTCTACCCACAAAGAACAGAGGAGAAAGAGGTACATCAAGAAATGACTCTACCCACAAAGAACAGAGGAGAAATAGGTGCAGCAAGAAATGACTCTGCCCACAAAGAGCAGAGGACAGGAGAAAAAGGTCCAGCAAGAAATGACTCTACCCACAAAGAGCAGAGGACAGGAGAAAGAGGTACAGCAAGAAATGACTCTACCCACAAAGAACAGAGGAGAAAGAGGTACAGCAAGAAATGACTCTACCCACAAAGAACAGAGCAGAGGAGAAAGAGGTACAGCAAACAATGACTCTACCCACAAAGAACAGAGGAGAAAGAGGTACAGCAAGAAATGACTCTACCCACAAAGAGCAGAGGAGAAAGAGGTACCACAAGAAATGACTCTACCCACAAAGAACAGAGGAGAGAGAGGTACAGCAAGAAATGACTCTACCCACAAAGAACAGAGGAGAAAGAGGTACAGCAAGAAATGACTCTACCCACAAAGAACAGAGGAGAAAGAGGTACAGCAAGAAATGACTCTACCTACAAAAAACAGAGCAGAGGAGAAAGAGGTATAGCAAGAAATGACTCTACCCACAAAGAACAAAACAGAGGAGAAAGAGGTACAGCAAGAAATGACTCTACCCACAAAGAGGAGAAGAGGAGAAAGAGGTCCAGCAAGAAATGACTCCACCCACAAAGAGCAGAGGACAGGAGAAATAGGTGCAGCAAGAAATGACTCTACCCACAAAGAGCAGAGAAGAAAGGTACAGCGAGAAATAACTCTACCCAAAAAGCGCAGAGGAGAAAGAGGGACAGCAAGAAATGACTCTGCCCACAAAGACCAGAGGAGAAAAAGGTACAGTAAGAAATGACTCTACCCAGAAAGAGCAGAGGAGAAAGAGGTCCAGCAAAAAATGACTCTACCCACAAAGAGCAGAGGAGAAAGAGGTACAGCAAGAAATGACTCTACCCACAAAGAGCAGAGGAGAAAGAGGTACAGCAAGAAATGACTCTACCCACAAAGAGCAGAGGAGAAAGCGGTCCAGCAAGAAATGACTCTACCCACAAAGAGCAGAGGAGAGGAGAAAGAGGTACAGCCAGAAATTACTATACCCACAAAGAGCAGAGGAGAGAAAAAAAGAGGTACAGCAAGAAATGACTCTACCCACAAAGCACAGAGGAGAGGAGAAAGAGGTGCAGCAAGAAATGACTCTACCCACAAAGAACAGAGGAGAAAGGGGTACAGCAAGAAATGACTCTACCCACAAAGAGCAGAGGACAGGAGAAAGAGGTACAGCAAGAAATGACTCTACCCACAAAGAACAGAGGAGAAAGAGGTACAGCAAGAAATGACTCTACCCACAAAGAGCAGAGCAGAAATAGGTGCAGCAAGAAATGACTCCACCCACAAAGAGCAGAGGAGAAAGAGGTACAGCAAGAAATGACTCTACCCACAAAGAACAGAGGAGAAAGAGGTCCAGCAAGAAATGACTCTACCCACAAAGAACAGAGCAGAGGAGAAAGAGGTCCAGCAAACAATGACTCTACCCTCAAAGAGCAGAGGAGAAAGAGGTACAGCAAGAAATGACTCTACCCACAAAGAACAGAGGAGAAAGAGGTACAGCAAGAAATGACTCTACCCACAAAGAACAGAGGAGAAAGAGGTCCAGCAAAAAATGACTCTACCCTCAAAGAGCAGAGGAGAAAGAGGTACAGCAAGAAATGACTCTATCCACAAAGAACAGAGGAGAAAGAGGTCCAGCAAAAAATGACTCTACCCTCAAAGAGCAGAGGAGAAAGAGGTACAGCAAGAAATGACTCTACCCACAAAGAACAGAGGAGAAAGAGGTATAGCAAGAAATGACTCTACCCACAAAGAACGGAACAGAGGAGAAATAGGTGCAGCAAGAAATGACTCTACCCACAAAGAGCAGAGAAGAAAGGTACAGCGAGAAATAACTCTACCCAAAAAGCGCAGAGGAGAAAGAGGGACAGCAAGAAATGACTCTGCCCACAAAGACCAGAGGAGAAAAATGTACAGCAAGAAATGACTCTACCCAGAAAGAGCAGAGGAGAAAGAGGTCCAGCAAAAAATGACTCTACCCTCAAAGAGCAGAGGAGAAAGAGGTACAGCAAGAAATGACTCTACCCACAAAGAGCAGGGGAAAAAGAGATACAAGCAAGAAATGACTCTACCCACAAAGAGCAGAGGAGAAAGAGGTCCAGCAAGAAATGACTCTACCCACAAAGAGCAGAGGAGAGGAGAAAGAGGTACAGCCAGAAATGACTCTACCCACGAAGAGCAGAGGAGAGAAAAAAGAGGTACAGCAAGAAATGACTCTACCCACAAAGCACAGAGGAGAGGAGAAAGAGGTACAGCAAGAAATGACTCTACCCACAAAGAGCAGAGCAGAGGAGAAAGAGGTTCAGCAAGAAATGACTCTACCCACAAAGACCAGAGGAGAATGAGGTGCAGCAAGAAATGACTCTACCCACGAAGAGCAGAGGAGAGGAGAAAGAGGTACAGCCAGAAATGACTCTACCCACAAAGAGCAGAGGAGAAGGAGGTACAGCAAGAAATGACTCCACCCACAAAGACCAGAGGAGAAAGAGGTGCAGCAAGAAATGACTCTACCTACAAAGAACAGAGGAGAAAGAGGTCCAGCAAGAAATGACTCTACCCACAAAGAGCAGAGGAGAAAGAGGTACAGCAAGAAATGACTCTACCCACAAAGAGCAGATGAGAGGAGAAAGAGGTGCAGCAAGAAATGACTCTACCCACAAAGAGCAGAGGAGAGGAGAAAGAGGTGCAGCAAGAAATGACTCTACCTACAAAGAGCAGAGGAGAAAGAGGTACAGCAAGAAATGACTCTACCCACAAAGAACAGAGGAGAAAGAGGTCCAGCAAGAAATGACTCTACCCACAAAGAACAGAGGAGAAAGAGGTGCAGCAAGAAAAGACTCTACCCACAAAGAACAGAGCAGAGGAGAAAGAGTACAGCAAGAAATGACTCTACCCACAAAGAGCAGAGGAGAAAGAGGTACAACAAGAAATGACTCTACCCACAAAGAACAGAGCAGAGGAGAAAGAGGTGCAGCAAGAAATGACTCTACCCACAAAGAGCAGATGAGAGGAGAAAGAGGTGCAGCAAGAAATGACTCTACCCACAAAGAGCAGAGGAGAGGAGAAAGAGGTGCAGCAAGAAATGACTCTACCTACAAAGAGCAGAGGAGAAAGAGGTACAGCAAGAAATGACTCTACCCACAAAGAACAGAGGAGAAAGAGGTCCAGCAAGAAATGACTCTACCCACAAAGAGGAGAGGAGAAAGAGGTACAGCAAGAAATGACTCTACCCACAAAGAACAGAGCAGAGGAGAAAGAGTACAGCAAGAAATGACTCTACCCACAAAGAACAGAGGAGAAAGAGGTGCAGCAAGAAATGACTCTACCCACAAAGAACAGAGCAGAGGAGAAAGAGTACAGCAAGAAATGACTCTACCCACAAAGAGCAGAGGAGAAAGAGGTACAACAAGAAATGACTCTACCCACAAATAACAGAGGAGAGGAGAAAGAGGTACAGCAAGAAATGACTCCACCCACAAAGAACAGAGCAGAGGAGAAAGAGGTACAGCAACAAATGACTCTACCCACAAAGAACAGAGCAGAGGAGAAATAGGTGCCGCAAGAAATGACTCTACCCACAAAGAGCAGAGGACAGGAGAAAAAGGTCCAGCAAGAAATGACTCTACCCACAAAGAACAGAGGAGAAAGAGGTACAGCAAGAAATGACTCTACCCACAAAGAACAGAGGAGAAATAGGTGCAGCAAGAAATGACTCCACCCACAAAGAGCAGAGGAGAAAGAGGTACAGCAAGAAATGACTCTACCCACAAAGAACAGAGGAGAAAGAGGTACAGCAAGAAATGACTCTACCCACAAAGAACAGAGCAGAGGAGAAAGAGGTACAGCAAACAAGGACTCTACCCACAAAGAACAGAGGAGAAAGAGGTACAGCAAGAAATGACTCTACCCTCAAAGAGCAGAGGAGAAAGAGGTACAGCAAGAAATGACTCTACCCACAAAGAACAGAGGAGAAAGGGGTACAGCAAGAAATGACTCTATCCACAAAGAACAGAGGAGAAAGAGGTACAGCAAGAAATGACTCTACCCACAAAAACAGAGGAGAAATAGGTGCAGCAAGAAATGACTCTACCCACAATGAACAGAGCAGAGGAGAAAGAGGTATAGCAAGAAATGACTCTACCCACAAAGAGGAGAAGAGGAGAAAGAGGTCCAGCAAGAAATGACTCCACCCACAAAGAACAGAGCAGAGGAGAAAGACGTACAGCAAACAATGACTCTACCCACAAAGAACAGAGGAGAAAGAGGTACAGCAAGAAATGACTCTACCCACAAAGAGCAGAGGAGAAAGAGGTAGAGCAAGAAATGACTCTACCCACAAAGAACAGAGCAGAGGAGAAAGAGGTATAGCAAGAAATGACTCTACCCACAAAGAACAGAGGAGAAAGAGGTACAGCAAGAAATGACTCTACCCACAAAGAACAGAGGAGAAAGAGGTACAGCAAGAAATGACTCTACCCACAAAGAGGAGAGGAGAAAGAGGTACAGCAAGACATGACTCTACCCACAAAGAACAGAGCAGAGGAGAACGAGGTCCAGCAAGAAATGACTCTACCCACAAAGAGCAGAGGAGAAAGAGGTACAGCAAGAAATGACTCCACCCACAAAGAGGAGAGGAGAAAGAGGTACAGCAAGAAATGACTCTACCCACAAAGAACAGAGGGGAGGAGAAAGAGGTACAGCAAGAAATGACTCTACCCACAAAGAGGAGAGGAGAAAGAGGTCCAGCAAGAAATGACTCTACCAACAAAGACCAGAGGAGAAAGAGGTACAGCAAGAAATGACTCTACCCACAAAGAGCAGAAGAAGTTCTGTTGTGAAGAAGAGGAGGAGAGGGCTGGTTGTAGGTGATTCCCTACTAAGAGGAACAGAGGCCGCTGTCTGCAGACCCGACTAAACCTCACGTGAGGTGTGCTGTCTTGCAGGCGCACAAATGAAAGATGTGTCTGATCAAGACTCTTCAGTCCTACAGAACACCACCCATTCCTACATGTATGGACATTTATACATTTATGTATATAAACCATGCGACGTTTCCTTTATATAAAATGACATCAGGAAGTGAGAGAATTAGATTACGTACATAAAATGTGAATGCTAATTCTTTTGCGCTTAGAATTGAATAATTGAGTTGGGACCCAATTACTTTTCCTATTTTGGACATAATCTATGCACGGTGCCAAATTTCATGTTTCTACGACATCGGGAAGTTGGAGAACTTTTGGCGAGTCAGTAAGTGAGTGAGGGCTTACGTCTTTATATATAGAGATAGATACCTGAAGAATGGCCCCATATAAAAGGATACCAGCAGAGTGCCCCCATATACCAGGATACCTGCAGAGTGCCCCCATATAGAAGGATACCATCAGAGTGCCCCCATATACCAGGATAACAGCAGAGTGCACCCATATACAAGGATACCTGCAGAGTGCCCCCATATACAAGGATACCTGCAGACTGCCCCCATATACAAGAATACCAGCAGAGTGCCCCCATATACCAGGATATCTGCAGAGTGCCCCCATATACAAGGATACCTGCAGAGTGCCCCCATATACAAGGATACCAGCAGAGTGCCCCCATATACAAGGATACCTGCAGAGTGCCCCCATATACAAGGATACCTGCAGAGTGCCCCCATATACAAGGATACCTGCAGAGTGCCCCCATATACAAGGATACCTGCAGAGTGTCCCCATATACAAGGATACCTGCAGAGTGTCCCCATATACAAGGATACCAGCAGAGTGCCCCCCTATACAAAGATATCAGCAGAGTGCCCCCATATACAAGGATACCTGCAGGGCGCCCCCATATACAAGGATACCTGCAGAGTGCCCCAATATACAAGGACATCAGCAGAGTGCCCCCATATACAAGGATACCAGCATAGTGCCCCCATATACAAAGATATCAGCAGAGTGCCCCCATATACAAGGATATCAGCATAGTGCCCCCATATACAAGGATACCAGCATAGTGCCCCCATATACAAGGATACCAGCAGAATGCCCCCATATACCAGGATACCAGCAGAGTGCCCCCATATACAAGGATACCAGCAGAGTGACCCCATATACAAGGATACCAGTATAGTGCCCCCATATACAAGGATACCTGCAGAGTGCCCCAATATACAAGGATACCAGCAGAGTGCCCCCATATACAATGATACCAGCAGAGTGCCCCCATATACAAAGATATCAGCAGAGTGCCCCCATATACAAGAATACGAGCAGAGTGCCCCCACATACCAGGATACCAGCATAGTGCCCCCCATATACAAGGATACCAGCAGAGTGACCCCATATACAAGGATACCAGCAGAGTGACCCCATATACAGAGATACCAGCAAAGTGCCCCCATATGCAAGGAAACCTGCAGAGTTCCCCCATATACAAGAATATCTGAAGAGTGCCCCCATATAAAAGGATACCAGCAGAGTGCCCCCATATACAAGGATACCTGCAGGGTGCCCCCATATACAAGGATACCAGCAGGGTGCCCCCATATACAAGGAAAGCTGCAGAGTGCCCCCATATACAAGGACATCAGCAGAGTGCCCCCATACACTAGGATACCATCAGAGTGCCCCCATATACAAGGATACCAGCAAAGTGCCCCCATATACAAGGATACCAGCCGAATGACCCTATAAACAAGGATATCTGCAGGGTGCCCCCATATACAAGGATACCAGCGGAGTGACGCCATATACATGGAAACCTGCAGGGTGCCCCCATATACGAGGACAACAACAGAGTGCCCCCATATACAAAGATATCAGCATAGTGCCCCCATAAACAAGGATACCTGCAGAGTGCCCCCATATACAAGAATACCAGCAGGGTGCCACCATATACAAGAATACCAGCAGGGTGCCCCCATATACAATGATACCAGCAGAGTGCCCCCATATACAAAAATATCAGCAGAGTGCCCCCATATACAAGGATACCTGCAGAGTGCCCCCATATACAATGATACCAGCAGAGTGCCCCCATATACAAAGATACCAGCAGAGTGACCCCATATACAAGCATACCTGAAGAGTGCCCCCATATACAATGATACCAGCAGAGTGCCCCCATATACAAAGATATCAGCAGAGTGCCCCCATATACAAGGATACCAGCAGAGTGCCCCCATATACAAGGACATCAGCAGAGTGCCCCCATATACAAGGACATCAGCAGAGTGCCCCCATATACAATGATATCAGCAGAGTGCCCCCATATACAAGGATACCAGCAGAGTGCCCCCATATAGAAGGATGCCTGCAGAGTGCCCCCATAAAGAAGGATGCCTGCAGAGTGCCCCAATATAAGAGGATACCAGCAGAGTGCCCCCATATACAAGGATACCAGCAGAGTGCCCCCATATACAAGGATATCTGCAGGGTGCCCCCATATACAATGATACCTGCAGAATGCCCCCATATACAATGATACCTGCAGAATGCCCCCATATACAAGGACACCAGCAGGGTGCCCCCATATACAAGGATACCATCAGAGTGCCCCCATATACAAGGATACCAGCAGAGTGCCCCCCTACACTAGGATACCATCAGAGTGCCCCCATATACAAGGATACCAGCAGGGTGCCCCCATATGCAAGAATACCTGCAGAGTGCCCCCATATACAATGATACCAGCAGAGTGCCCCCATATACAATGATACCAGCAGAGTGCCCCCATATACAAGGATACCTGAAGAGTGCCCCCTATACAAGGACACCAGCAGGGTGCCCCCATATACAAGGATACCATCAGAGTGCCCCCATATACAAGGATACCAGCAGAGTGCCCCCCTACACTAGGATACCATCAGAGTGCCCCCATATACAAGGATACCAGCAGGGTGCCCCCATATGCAAGAATACCTGCAGAGTGCCCCCATATACAATGATACCAGCAGAGTGCCCCCATATACAATGATACCAGCAGAGTGCCCCCATATACAAGGATACCTGAAGAGTGCCCCCTATACAAGGATACCAGCAGAGTGCCCCCATATACAAGGATACCAGCAGAGTGCCCCCATATACAATGATACCAGCAGAGTGCCCCCATATACAAGGATACCTGCAGAGTGCCCCCATATACAAGGATACCAGCAAAGTGCCCCCATATACAAGGATACCAGCAGAGTGCCCCCATATACAAGGATACCTGCAGAGTGCCCCCATATACAAGGATACCTGCAGAGTGCCCCCATATACAAGGATACCAGCAAAGTGCCCCCATATACAAGGATACCAGCAGAGTGCCCCCCATATACAAGGATACCTGCAGAGTGCCCCCATATACAAGGATACCTGCAGAGTGCCCCCATATACAAGGATACCAGCAAAGTGCCCCCATATACAAGGATACCAGCAGAGTGCCCCCCATATACAAGGATACCTGCAGAGTGCCCCCATATACAAGGATACCTGCAGAGTGCCCCCATATACAATGATACCTGCAGAGTGCCCCCTATACAAGGATACCAGCAGAGTGCCCCCATATACAAGGATACCAGCAGACTGCCCCCATATACAAGGATGCCAGCAGAGTGCCCCCATATACAATGATACCTGCAGAGTCCCCCATATACAAGGATACCAGCAGAATGCCCCCATATACAAGGATACCAGCAGAGTGCCCCCTATACAAGGACACCAGCAGAATGCCCCCATATACAAGGATACCAGCAGAGTGCCCCCATATACGAGGATACCTGAAGAGTGCCCCCATAAATAAGGATACCTGCAGGGTGCCCCCATATACAAGGATACCTGCAGAGTGCCCCCATATACAAGGATACCAGCAGAATGCCCCCATATACAATGATACCAGCAGAGTGCCCCCCTATACGAGGATACCTGAAGAGTGCCCCCATAAATAAGGATACCTGCGAGGTGCCCCCATATACAAGGAAACCAGCATAGTGACCCCATATACAAGGATACCAGCAGAATGCCCCCATATACAATGATACCTGCAGAGTGCCCCCATATACAAGGATAGCAGCAGAGTGCCCCCATATACAAGGATACCAGCAGAGTACCCCCATATACAAGGATACCTGCAGAGTGCCCCCATATAGAAGGATACCTGCAGAATGCCCCCATATACAATGATATCAGCAGAGTGCCCCCATATACAATGATACCAGCAGAGTGCCCCCATATACAAGGACACCAGTATAGTGCCCGCATATACAAGGATACCAGCAGAGTGCCCCCTATACAAGGATAATCAGCAGAGTGCCCCCATATACAAGGATACCTGCAGGGTGCCCCCATATACAAGGATACCTGCAGGGTGCCCCCATATACGCGGATACCAGCATAGTGCCCACATATACAAGGATAGCAGCAGAGTGCCCCCATATACAAGGATACCTGAAGGGTGCCCCATATACAAGGATACCTGCAGAGTCCCCCATATACAAGGATACCAGCAGAGTGCCCCCTATACAAGGACACCAGCAGAATGCCCCCATATACAAGGATACCTGCAGAGTGCCCCCATATACAAGGATACCAGCAGAGTGCCCCCATATACAAGGATACCAGCATAGTGCCCCCATATACAAAGATATCAGCAGAGTGCCCCCATATACGAGGATACCTGCAGGGTGCCCCCATATACAAGGATACCAGTATAGTGCCCCCATATACAAGGATACCTGCAGGGTGCCCCCATATACAAGGATACCAGCAGGGTGCCCCCATATACAAGGATACCAGCAGAGTGCCCCCATATACAAGAATACCTGCAGAGTTCCCCCCTATACAAGGATACCTGCAGAAGGCCCCCATATACGAGGATACCAGCAGAGTGCCCCCATATACAAGGATATCTGCAGGATGCCCCCATATACAAGGATACCTGCAGGGTGCCCCCATATACAAGGATACCAGCGGAGTGCCCCCATATACAAGGATACCAACAGAAGGCCCCCCTATACGAGGCTATCTGCAGGATGCCCCCCTATACAAGGATATCTGCAGGATGCCCCCATATACAAGGATACCTGCAGGGTGCCCCCATATACAAGGATATCTGCAGGATGCCCCCATATACAAGGATACCTGCAGGGTGCCCCCCTATACAAGGATATCTGCAGGATGCCCCCATATACAAGGATACCTGCAGGATGCCCCCATATACAAGGATACCTGCAGGGTGCCCCCATATACAAGGATATCTGCAGGATGCCCCCATATACAAGGATATCTGCAGAGTGCCCCATATACAAGGATACCAGCAGAGTGCCCCCATATATACAAGGATACCAGCATAGTGCCCCCATATACAAGGATACCTGCAGAGTGCCCCCATATACAAGGATACCAGCAGAATGCCCCCATATACAATGATACCAGCAGAGTGCCCCCATATACAATGATACCAGCAGAGTGCCCCCATATACAAGGATACCTGAAGAGTGCCCCCATATACAATGATACCAGCAGAGTGCCCCCATATACAAGGATACCAGCAGAGTGCCCCCATATACAAGGATACCTGCAGAGTGCCCCCATATACAAGGACACCAGCAGGGTGCCCCCATATACAAGGATACCAGCAGTGCCCCCATATACAAGGATACCAGCAGAGTGCCCCCATATACAAGGATACCAGCAGGGTGCCCCCATATACAAGGATACCTGCAGAATGCCCCCATATACAATGATACCAGCAGAGTGCCCCCATATACAAGGATACCTGCAGAGTGCCCCCATATACAAGGATACCAGCAGGGTGCCCCCATATACAAGGATACCTGCAGAATGCCCCCATATACAATGATACCAGCAGAGTGCCCCCCTATACGAGGATACCTGAAGAGTGCCCCCATAAATAAGGATACCTGCAGGGTGCCCCCATATACAAGGAAACCAGCATAGTGACCCCATATACAAGGATACCAGCGGAGTGCCCCCATATACAAGGATATCTGCAGAGTGCCCCCATATACAAGGATACCAGCAGAGTGCCCCCTATACAAGGATACCAGCAGAGTGCCCCCATATAGAAGGATACCTGCAGAATGCCCCCATATACAATGATACCAGCAGAGTGCCCCCATATACAAGGACACCATTATAGTGCCCCCATATACAAGGATAATCAGCAGAGTGCCCCCATATTTATGAATACGAGCAGAGTGCCCCCATATAGAAGGATGCCTGCAGAGTGCCCCCATATACAAGGATACCAGCATAGTGCCCGCATATACAAGGATACCAGCAGAGTGCCCCCATATACAAGGATATCTGCAGGATGCCCCCATATACAAGGATACCTGCAGGGTGCCCCCATATACAATGATACCAGCAGAGTGCCGCCATATACAAGGATATCTGCAGGATGCCCCCATATACAAGGATACCTGCAGAAGGCCCCCCTATACGAGGATACCAGCAGAGTGCCCCCATATACAAGGATACCAGCAGAGTGCCCCCATATACAATGATACCAGCAGAGTGCCCCCATATACAATGATACCAGCAGAATGCCCCCATATACAAGGACATCAGCAGAGTGCCCCCATATACAAGGATACCAGCAGAGTGCCCCCATATACAAGGATAACAGCAGAGTGCCCCCATATACAAGGATACCAGCAGAATGCCCCCATATACAAGGATACCTGCAGAGTGACCCCAAATACAAGTATACCAGCAGAGTGCCCCCATATACAAGGATACCAGCAGAGTGCCCCCATATACAATGATACCAGCAGGGTGCCCCCATAAATAAGGATACCTGCAGGGTGCCCCCATATACAAGGATACCTGCAGAGTGCCCCCATATACAATGATACCAGCAGAGTGCCCCCATATACAAGGATAACAGCAGAGTGCCCCCATATACAAGGATACCTGCAGAGTGCCCCCATATACAATGATACCAGCAGAGTGCCCCCATATACAAGGATAACAGCAGAGTGCCCCCATATACAAGGATACCAGCAGAGTGCCCCCATATACAAGGATACCAGCAGAGTGCCCCCATATACAAGGATACCAGCAGAGTGCCCCCATATACAATGATACCAGCAGAATGCCCCCATATACAATGATACCAGCAGAATGCCCCCATATACAATGATACCAGCAGAGTACCCCCATATTGAGGAATACGAGCAGAGTGCCCCCATATAGAAGGATGCCTGCAGAGTGCCCCCCTATACAAGGATACCTGCAGAGTGCCCCCATATACAAGGACACCAGCATAGTGCACCCATATACAAGGATACCTGCAGAGTGCCCCCATATACAAGGATAACAGCAGAGTGACCCCATATACAATGATACCAGCAGAGTGCCCCCATATACAATGATACCAGCAGAATGCCCCCATATACAAGGACATCAGCAGAGTGCCCCCATATACAAGGATACCAGCATAGTGCCCCCATATACAAGGATAACAGCAGAGTGCACCCATATACAAGGATACCAGCAGAGTGCCCCCATATACAATGATACCAGCAGAGTGCCCCCATATACAAGGATAACAGCAGAGTGCACCCATATACAAGGATAACAGCAGAGTGCACCCATATACAAGGATACCAGCAGAATGCCCCCATATACAAGGATACCTGCAGAGTGACCCCATATACAAGGATACCAGCAGAGTGCCCCCATATACAAGGATACCAGCAGAGTGCCCCCATATACAAGAATACCAGCAGAGTGCCCCCATATACAAGGATACCTGAAGGGTGCCCCCATATACAAGGATACCAGCAGAGTGCCCCCCTACACTAGGATACCATCAGAGTGCCCCCATATACAAGGATACCATCAGAGTGCCCCCATATACAAGGATACCTGCAGAGTGCCCCCATATACAATGATACCAGCAGAATGCCCCCATATACAAGGATACCAGCAGAGTGCCCCCATATACAAGGATACCAGCAGAGTGCCCCCATATACAAGGATACCAGCAGAGTGACCCCATATACAAGGATACCTGCAGAGTGCCCCCATATACAGGGATACCTGCAGAGTGCCCCCCTATACAAGGATACCTGCAGAGTGCCCCCATATACAATGATACTAGCAGAGTGCCCCCATATACAAGGACATCAGCAGAGTGCCCCCATATACAAGGATACCTGCATAGTGCCCCCATATACAAGGATACCAGCAGAGTGCCCCCATATACAAGGATACCAGCAGAGTGCCCCCTATACAAGGATAATCAGCAGAGTGCCCCCATATACAAGGATACCTGCAGAGTGCCCCCATATACAATGATACTAGCAGAGTGCCCCCATATGCAAGGATACCAGCAGAGTGCCCCCATATACAAGTACATCAGCAGAGTGCCCCCATATACAAAGATATCAGCAGAGTGCCCCCATATACAAGGACACCAGCATAGTGACCCCATATACAAGGATACCAGCATAGTGACCCCATATACAAGGATACCTGCATAGTGCCCCCATATACAAGGATACCAGCAGAGTGCCCCCATATACAAGGATACCAGCAGAGTGCCCCCTATACAAGGATAATCAGCAGAGTGCCCCCATATACAAGGATACCTGCAGAGTGCCCCCATATACAATGATACTAGCAGAGTGCCCCCATATACAAGGATACTTGCATAGTGCCCCCATATACAAGGACATCAGCAGAGTGCCCCCATATACAAGGATACCAGCAGAGTGCCCCCATATATCAGGTTATCCCTAGGGTGCCCCCATATACGAGGCTATCTGCAGGGTGCCCCCATATACGAGGCTATCTCTAGGGTCCCCCCATATACGAGGCTATCTCTAGGGTGCCCCCATATATCAGGCTATCCCTATAGTGCCCCCATATATCAGGCTATCCCTATAGTGCCCCCATATACGAGGCTATCTGCAGGGTGCCCCCATATACGAGGCTATCTGCAGGGTGCCCCCATATACGAGGCTATCTGCAGGGTGCCCCCATATACGAGGCTATCTGCAGGGTGCCCCCATATACGAGGCTATCTGCAGGGTGCCCCCATATTCGAGGCTATCTGCAGGGTGCCCCCATATTCGAGGCTATCTGCAGGGTGCCCCCATATATCAGGCTATCTGCAGGGTGCCCCCATATATCAGGCTATCTGCAGGGTGCCCCCATATATCAGGCTATCTGCAGGGTGCCCCCATATATCAGGCTATCTGCAGGGTGCCCCCATATATCAGGTTATCTGCAGGGTGCCCCCATATATCACGTTATCTGCAGGGTGCCCCCATATATCAGGCTATCTGCAGGGTGCCCCCATATATCACGTTATCTGCAGGGTGCCCCCATATACGAGGCTATCTGCAGGGTGCCCCCATATACGAGGCTATCTCTAGGGTGCCCCCATATATCAGGCTATCTGCAGGGTGCCCCCATATTCGAGGCTATCTGCAGGGTGCCCCCATATATCAGGCTATCTGCAGGGTGCCCCCATATATCAGGCTATCTGCAGGGTGCCCCCATATACGAGGCTATCCCTACAGTGCCCCCATATATCAGGCTATCTGCAGGGTGCCCCCATATATCAGGCAATCTGCAGGGTGCCCCCATATATCAGGCTATCTGCAGGGTGCCCCCATATACGAGGCTATCCCTACAGTGCCCCCATATATCAGGCTATCTGCAGGGTGCCCCCATATATCAGGCTATCTGCAGGGTGCCCCCATATATCAGGCTATCTGCAGGGTGCCCCCATGTACGAGGCTATCTCTAGGGTACCCCCATATACGAGGCTATCTCTAGGGTACCCCCATATACGAGGCTATCTGCAGGGTGCCCCCATATATCAGGCTATCCCTATAGTGCCCCCATATATCAGGCTATCTGCAGGGTGCCCCCATATACCAGGCTATCTGCAGGGTGCCCCCATATATCAGGCTATCCCTATAGTGCCCCCATATATCAGGCTATCTGCAGGGTGCCCCCATATATCAGGCTTTCTGCAGGGTGCCCCCATATATCAGGCTATCTGCAGGGTGCCCCCATATATCAGGTTATCTGCAGGGTGCCCCCATATATCACGTTATCTGCAGGGTGCCCCCATATACGAGGCTATCTGCAGGGTGCCCCCATATACGAGGCTATCTGCAGGGTGCCCCCATATACGAGGCTATCTCTAGGGTGCCCCCATATACGAGGCTATCTGCAGGGTGCCCCCATATTCGAGGCTATCTGCAGGGTGCCCCCATATTCGAGGCTATCTGCAGGGTGCCCCCATATTCGAGGCTATCTGCAGGGTGCCCCCATATATCAGGCTATCTGCAGGGTACCCCCATATATCAGGCTATCTGCAGGGTGCCCCCATATACGAGGCTATCCCTACAGTGCACCCATATATCAGGCTATCTGCAGGGTGCCCCCATATATCAGGCTATCTGCAGGGTGCCCCCATATATCAGGCTATCTGCAGGGTGCCCCCATATACGAGGCTATCCCTACAGTGCCCCCATATATCAGGCTATCTGCAGGGTGCCCCCATATATCAGGCTATCTGCAGGGTGCCCCCATATATCAGGCTATCTGCAGGGTGCCCCCATATGTTTGTGCTAAATTAGTAAAATACATCAATTAGCTGTGACTGTAGTGGATGTCATGTGATGTCATCGGCAGGGGGCGGAGCTGGGACTACCTCTGAGACATGATATATGGCCATTATCATGTTGTGTGCTATGACTGTCTCCTCCAGCGATCATGGAGGGCGGCGGCGCAGCGGGGGACGGTGGCAGGCTGCTATATAAGGCAGTCAGTCTGTGCTGGAAAACATCTGGAAAAATCACATAATTAGCAGAGACTTAACCGCTGCTCGCCACACGGCGGCCGGCGCCGCACTCTGAGCCTTAAAGGGGCAGAGCCTCCATTTCGAACGGTGTCCCACTATTAGTCTTCCGTCATCAATGGCCATGCTGACCCATTTCTGGGAAAGCAAAGTGACGACCACCATCAGTGTTCGCACAATCTCCCCACTGTCAGGGACGGCGGCCATAGTCTTGTCTTTTTCAGCTACAAGGAGAATATTCTAATCAAACTATGGTAGTCGGCGGGTCACCAGCAGTGGTCATTTACGAGGGGATGAAATCTAAGTGTCTCCAACAGTACAGTGGTCGTAAAGGAACTATCTCCTCACCTTGAAGGCCTCCTTCAGGTCCTCCTCATGGGTCTGGTTACTCTGCCAGGGTTTGTAGGCATCTCTGTTCCCATCAGAACGTAAACTTTCACCAAATACATCCACGTAGAAGAAGACATAGTCGCCATTGGTTAACCGTTCCTTGTGAGCCTGCAGCATGATCATATGGAGCATCTCCAGGGGACCACAGATGTAAATCACTGTGCAGAGAAGACAAGAGTCATCAACAAGGTCACACAGATGGGAAGAAGGAAAACTCATCACTAGCAGAGACCACCGGACCCCTGAAAAGCGAATATGATGAAGACCTCACCACCCCAAGCAATGATGATAAAGACCTTACCACCCCATACAATGATGATGATGATGATGATGATAAAGACCTCACCACCCCAAACAATGATGATAAAGACCTCACCACCCCAAACAATGATGATGATAAAGACCGCACCACCCAATACAATGATGATGATGATGATAAAGACCTCACCACCCCAAACAATGATGATGATGATAAAGACCTTACCACCCCACAGAATGATGATGATGATGATAAAGACCTCACCACCCCAAACAATGATGATAAAGACCTTAGCACCCCACAGAATGATGATGATGATAAAGACCTCACCACCCCAAACAATGATGATAAAGACCTCACCACCCCAAACAATGATGATAAAGACCTCACCACCCCAAACAATGATGATAAAGACCTCACCACCCCAAACAATGATGATAAAGACCTCACCACCCCATACAATGATGATAAAGACCTCACCACCCCAAACAATGAAGATAAAGACCTTACCACCCCACAGAATGATGATGATGATGAAGACCTCACTACCCCAAACAATGATGATAAAGACCTTAGCACCCCACAGAATGATGATGATAAAGACCTCACCACCCCAAACAATGATGATAAAGACCTCACCACCCCATACAATGATGATAAAGACCTCACCACCCCATACAATGATGATAAAGACCTCACCACCCCATACAATGATGATAAAGACCTCACCACCCCATACAATGATGATAAAGACCTCACCACCCCATACAATGATGATAAAGACCTCACCACCCCATACAATGATGATAAAGACCTCACCACCCCATACAATGATGATAAAGACCTTACCACCCCATACAATGATGATGATGATAAAGACCTCACCACCCCAAACAATGATGATAAAGACCTTAGCACCCCACAGAATGATGATGATAAAGACCTCACCACCCCAAACAATGATGATAAAGACCTCACCACCCCATACAATGATGATAAAGACCTCACCACCCCATACAATGATGATAAAGACCTCACCACCCCATACAATGATGATAAAGACCTCACCACCCCATACAATGATGATAAAGACCTCACCACCCCATACAATGATGATAAAGACCTCACCACCCCATACAATGATGATAAAGACCTCACCACCCCATACAATGATGATAAAGACCTTACCACCCCATACAATGATGATGATGATAAAGACCTCACCACCCCAAACAATGATGATAAAGACCTCACCACCCCATACAATGATGATAAAGACCTCACCACCCCAAACAATGATGATAAAGACCTTACCACACCATACAATGATGATGATGATAAAGACCTCACCACCCCAAACAATGATGATAAAGACCTTACCACACCATACAATGATGATGATGATGATGATGATGATAAAGACCTCACCACCCCAAACAATGATGATAAAGACCTTACCACCCCATACAATGATGATGATGATGATGATGATAAAGACCTCACCACCCTAAACAATGATGATAAAGACCTTACCACCCCGTACAATGATGATGATGATAAAGACCTTACCACCGCAAACAATGATGATAAAGACCTTACCACCCCGTACAATGATGATGATGATAAAGACCTCACCACCCCAAACAATGATGATAAAGAACTTACCACCCCAAACAATGATGATAAAGACCTTACCACCCCAAACAATGATGATAAAGACCTTACCACACCATACAATGATGATGATGATGATGATAAAGACCTCACCACCCCAAACAATGATGATAAAGACCTTACCACCCCATACAATGAAGATGATGATGATAAAGACCTCACCACCCCACAGAATGATGATGATGAAGACCTCACCACCCCAAACAATGATGATAAAGAACTTACCACCCCAAACAATGATGATAAAGACCTTACCACCCCAAACAATGATGATAAAGACCTTACCACACCATACAATGATGATGATGATGATGATAAAGACCTCACCACCCCAAACAATGATGATAAAGACCTTACCACCCCATACAATGATGATGATGATGATGATAAAGACCTCACCACCCTAAACAATGATGATAAAGACCTTACCACCCCGTACAATGATGATGATGATAAAGACCTTACCACCCCAAACAATGATGATAAAGACCTTACCACCCCGTACAATGATGATGATGATAAAGACCTCACCACCCCAAACAATGACGATAAAGACCTTACCACTCCACAGAATGATGATGATGAACACCTCACCACCCCAAACAATGATGATAAAGAACTTACCACCCCAAACAATGATGATAAAGACCTTACCACCCCAAACAATGATGATAAAGACCTTACCACACCATACAATGATGATGATGATGATGATAAAGACCTCACCACCCCAAACAATGATGATAAAGACCTTACCACCCCATACAATGATGATGATGATAAAGACCTCACCACCCCAAACAATGACGATAAAGACCTTACCACCCCACAGAATGATGATGATAAAGACCTCACCACCCCAAACAATGATGATAAAGAACTTACCACCCCAAACAATGATGATAAAGACCTTACCACCCCAAACAATGATGATAAAGACCTCACCACCCCAAACAATGATGATAAAGACCTTACCACACCATACAATGATGATAAAGACCTTACCACCCCAAACAATGATGATAAAGACCATACCACCCCATACAATGATGATGATGATAAAGACCTCACCACCCCAAACAATGATGATAAAGACCTTAGCACCCCACAGAATGATGATGATGATAAAGACCTCACCACCCCAAACAATGATGATAAAGACCTTACCACCCCATACAATGATGATGATGATAAAGACCTCACCACCCCAAACAATGATGATAAAGACCTTAGCACCCCACAGAATGATGATGATGATAAAGACCTCACCACCGCAAACAATGATGATAAAGACCTTACCACCCCAAACAATGATGATGATGATGATAAAGACCTCACCACCCCAAACAATGATGATGAAGACCTAACCACCCCACAGAATGATGATGATAAAGACCTCACCACCCCAAACAATTATGATAAAGACCTTACCACAAAATACAATGATGATGATGATAAAGACCTCACCACCCCAAACAATGATGATAAAGACCTTACCACACCATACAATGATGATGATGATAAAGACCTCACCACCCCAAACAATGATGATAAAGACCTTAACACACCATACAATGATGATGATGATAAAGACCTCACCACCCCAAACAATGATGATAAAGACCTTACCACACCATACAATGATGATGATGATAAAGACCTCACCACCCCAAACAATGATGATAAAGACCTTACCACACCATACAATGATGATGATGATGATGATGATGATGATAAAGACCTCACCACCCCAAACAATGATGATAAAGACCTTACCACCCCATAGAATGATGATAAAGACCTTACCACCGCAAACAATGATGATAAAGACCTTACCACACCATACAATGATGATGATGATGATGATAAAGACCTCACCACCCCAAACAATGATGATAAAGACCTTACCACCCCATACAATGATGATGATGATGATAAAGACCTCACCACCCCAAACAATGATGATAAAGACCTTACCACCCCACAGAATGATGATGATAAAGACTTCACCACCCCAAACAATGATGATAAAGACCTTACCACACCATACAATGATGATAAAGACCTTACCACCCCAAACAATGATGATAAAGACCTTACCACCCCACAGAATGATGATGATAAAGACCTCACCACCCCAAACAATGATGATAAAGACCTCACCACCCCAAACAATGATGATAAAGACCTTACCACCCTATACAATGATGATAAAGACCTTACCACCGCAAACAATGATGATAAAGACCTTACCACCGCAAACAATGATGATGATGATGATAAAGACCTCACCACCCCAAACAATGATGATAAAGACCTTACCACTCCACAGAATGATGATGATAAAGACCTCACCACCCCAAACAATGATGATAAAGACCTTACCACACCATACAATGATGATAAAGACCTTACCAGCCCAAACAATGATGATAAAGACCTTACCACCCCACAGAATGATGATGATGATAAAGACCTCACCACCCCAAACAATGATGATAAAGACCTTACCACCCCATACAATGATGATGATGATAAAGACCTCACCACCCCAAACAATGATGATAAAGACCTTAGCACCCCACAGAATGATGATGATGATAAAGACCTCACCACCGCAAACAATGATGATAAAGACCTTACCACCCCAAACAATGATGATTATGATAAAGACCTTACCACCCCATACAAGGATGATGATGATAATGACCTCACCACCCCAAACAATGATGATAAAGACCTTACCACCCCACAGAATGATGATGATAAAGACCTCACCACCCCAAACAATGATGATAAGGACCTTACCACAAAATACAATGATGATGATGATAAAGACCTCACCACCCCAAACAATGATGATAAAGACCTTACCACACCATACAATGATGATGATAATAAAGACCTCACCACCCCAAACAATTATGATAAAGACCTTACCACCCCATACAATGATGATGATGATAAAGACCTCACCACCCCAAACAATGATGATAAAGACCTTACCACCCCACAGAATGATGATGATGATAAAGACCTCACCACCCCAAACAATGATGATAAAGACCTTAGCACCTCACAGAATGATGATGATGATAAAGACCTCACCACCCCAAACAATGATGATAAAGACCTTAGCACCTCACAGAATGATGATAATGATGATAAAGACCTCACCACCCCAAACAATGATGATAAAGACCTTACCACCCCACAGAATGATGATGATGATGATGATAAAGACCTCACCACCCCAAACAATGATGATAAAGACCTCACCACTCCACAGAATGATGATGATGATGATGATAAAGACCTCACCACCCCAAACAATGATGATAAAGACCTCACCACCTCAAACAATGATGATGATTATGATAAAGAGCTCACCACCCCAAACAACAATGATGATGATGATAAAGAGCTCACCACCCCAAACAATGATGATGAAGACCTCACCACCCCACAGAATGATGATGATGATGATAAAGACCTCACCACCCCAAACAATGATGATAAAGACCTCACCACCCCACAGAATGATGATGATGATGATAAAGACCTCACCACCCCAAACAATGATGATAAAGACCTTACCACCCCACAGAATGATGATGATGATGATGATAAAGACCTCACCACCCCAAACAATGATGATAAAGACCTCACCACCCCACAGAATGATGATGATGATGATAAAGACCTCACCACCCCAAACAATGATGATAAAGACCTCACCACCTCAAACAATGATGATGATTATGATAAAGAGCTCACCACCCCAAACAACAATGATGATGATGATAAAGAGCTCACCACCCCAAACAATGATGATGAAGACCTCACCACCCCACACAATGATGATGATGATGATCTCACCACCCCGCAAAATGATGATAATGATGATAATGAAGACCACACTACCCCACACAATGATGAAGAAGACCTCACCACCCCGCACAATGATGATAAAGATCTCCCCACCCCAAACAATGATGATGATGATGATGATGATGATGAAAACCTTACCACCCCCATTGATGATAATGTACCTCACTACCCCGCACAATGATGATGAAGAACTTACCACCCCACACAATGATAATGATGATGATAAAGACCTCACCACCCCAAACAATGATGATAAAGACCGCACCACCCAATACAATGATGATGATGATGATAAAGACCTCACCACCCCAAACAATGATGATAAAGACCTCACCACCCCAAACAATGATGATGATTATGATAAAGAGCTCACCACCCCAAACAACAATGATGATGATGATAAAGAGCTCACCACCCCAAACAATGATGATGATGATGATAAAGACCTCACCACCCCAAACAATGCTGATGATGATGATAAAGACCTCACCATCCCAAACAATGCTGATGATGATAAAGAGCTCACCACCCCACACAATGATGATGATGATGATGATAAAGACCTCACCACCCTGCACAATGATGATGATAAAGACCTCACCACCCCAAACAATGCTGATGATGATAAAGACCTCACCACCCCACACAATGATGATGATGATGATGATGATGATAAAGACCTCACCACCCCAAACAATGATGATAAAGACCTTACCACCCCACAGAATGATGATGATGATGATAAAGACCTCACCACCCCAAACAATGATGATGAAGACCTCACCACCCCACACAATGATGATGATGATGATCTCACCACCCTGCGAAATGATGATAATGATGATGATGATGAAGACCACACTACCCCACACAATGATGAAGAAGACCTCACCACCCCGCACAATGATGATGATAAAGATCTCCCCAGCCCAAACAATGATGATGATGATGATGAAAACCTTACCACCCCCATTGATGACAATGTACCTCACTACCCCGCACAATGATGATGAAGACCTTACCACCCCACACAATGATAATGATGATGAAGACCTCACCACCCAACACAATGATAATGATGATGAAGACCTCACCACCCCGCAAAATGATGATGATGATAAAGACCTCACCACCTCAAAAAATGATGATAAAGATCTCCCCACCCCAAACAATGATGATGATGATGATGATGATGATGAAAACCTTACCACCCCCATTGATGATAATGTACCTCACTACCCCGCACAATGATGATGATGATGATGATGATAATGTTGAGGACCTCACCACGCTGCAAAATGATGATGATGATGATGATGATGATGAAGACCTCACCTCCCCGCACAATGAAGATGATGATGATGATGATGATGATGATGATGAAGACCTCACCACCCCCATGATGATGATGTACCTCACTACCCTACACAATGATGATGAAAACCTCACCACCCCGCACAATGAAGATGATGAAAACCTCACCACCCCGCACAATGATGATGATGATGATGATGATGATGAAGACCTCACCACCCCACACAATGATGATGATGAATACCTCACCACACGGCGACGACGATGATGCTGATCTCGCTACCCCACACAATGATTAAGATGCAGACCTCACAACATCCCGGCAAATCAGATGACCCATTAGCAAACTGCAGGAATAGAGTGAAATTCGCCAAAGATGGAAGAGGAAATCGATAGGGACAGTATAAGTAAGCTCACCATTACTAGTGGTGTACCATGGGAGGCAGTAATGGAGGGATTATTAGTGGTTTACCCCATGGGGTAGTTTGGAGGTGTCACTGTTACTAGTGGGGTACCACAGACAGAATAGACAAGTCAACTTCAGGGGCACAACTAAAAGTTCAGGGACCCGGGCGCAAACGTTCAGCTAACTCTTCCCCCTCACCTGTATCCACACCTAAACCATGCTGCATAAAGCTGTGAAACTAATTTACATACATGACCTAGTACATATACATATATATGGTCTAGATCATAGACATATCAGGGAACAGGACAGAGATCTATCACACCCAGGACTGTAACAAGGGGGCGCTCTAATAACTATGTATAGATATATCAGGAGTCCGTACAGAGATCTCTCCCATCATCTATTATACCCAGGACTGTAACAAGGGGGCGCTCTAATAACTATGTATAATATATCAGGGGTCAGTACAGAGATCTCTGCCATCATCTATTATACCCCAGACTGTAACAAGGGGGCGCTCTAATAACTATGTATAGATCTATCAGGGGTCAGTACAGAGATCTCTCCCATCATCTATTATACCCAGGACTGTAACAAGGGAGCACTCTAATAACTATGTATAGATATATCAGGGGTCAGTACAGAGATCTATCATACCCAGGACTGTAACAAGGGGGCGCTCTAATAACTATGTATAGATATATCAGGAGTCCGTACAGAGATCTCTGCCATCATCTATTATACCCAGGACTGTAACAAGGGGGGCACTCTAATAACTATATATAGATATATCAGGGGTCAGTACAGAGATCTGTCCCATCATCTATTATACCTAGGACTGTAACAAGGGGGCGCTCTAATAACTATGTATAATATATCAGGGGTCAGTACAGAGATCTCTGCCATCATCTATTATACCCAGGACTGTAACAAGGGGGCGCTCTAATAACTATATATAGATATATCAGAGGTCAGTACAGAGATCTCTCCCATCATCTATTATACCCAGGACTATAACATGGGGGCGCTCTAATAACTATATATAGATATATTAGGGGTCAGTACAGAGATCTCTCCCATCATCTATTATACCGAGGACTGTAACAAGGGGGCGCTCTAATAACTATGTATAATATATCAGGGGTCAGTATAGAGATCTCTACCATCATCTATTATACCCAGGACTATAACAAGGGGGCGCTGTAATAACTACGTATAGATATATCAGGGGTCAGTACAGAGATCTCTCCTATCATCTATTATACCCAGGACTGTAACAAGGGGGTGCTCTAATAACTATATATAGATATATCAGGGGTTAGTACAGAGATCTCTCCCATCATCTATTATACCTAGGACTGTAACAAGGGGGCGCTCTAATAACTATGTAGAATATATGAGGGGTCAGTACAGAGATCTCTCCCATCATCTATTATACCCAGGACTGTAACAGGGGGGCGCTCTAATAACTATGTATAATATATCAGGGGTCAGTACAGAGATCTCTATCGTCATCTATTATACCCAGGACTGTAACAAGGGGCGCTCTAATAACTATGTATAATATATCAGGGGTCAGTACAGAGATCTCTCCCATCATCTATAATACCCAGGACTGTAACAGGGGGGCGCTCTAATAACTATGTATAATATATCAGGGATCAGTACAGAGATCTCTCCCATCATCTATTATACCCAGGGCGGTAACATGGGGGCTCTCTAATAACTATGTATAATATATCAGGGGTCAGTACAGAGATCTCTCCCATCATCTATTATATACCCAGGACTGTAACAAGGGGGCACTCTAATAACAATGTATAATATATCAGGGGTCAGTACAGAGATCTCTCCATCATCTATTATACCCAGGACTGTAACAGGGGGGGCGCTCTAATAACTATGTATAATATATCAGGGGTTAGTACAGAGATCTCTCCCATCATCTATTATACCCAGGAGTGTAACAAGGGGGCGCTCTAATAACTATGTATAATATATCAGGGGTTAGTACAGAGATCTCTCCCAACATCTATTATACCAGGACTGTAACAAGGGGGCGCTCTAATAACGATGTGCAGATATATCAGGGATCAGTACAGAGATCACTCCCATAATCTATTATACCCAGGACTGTAACAAGGGGGCGCTCTAATAAATATGTATAACATATCAGGGGTCAGTACAGAGATCTCTCTATCATCTATTATACCCAGGACTGTAACAAGGGGGCGCTCTAATAACTATGTATAATTTATCAGGGGTCAGTACAGAGATCTCTCCCATCATCTATTATACCCAGGACTGTAACAAGGGGGCGCTCTAATAACTATATATAATATATCTGGGGTCAGTACAGAGATCTCTCCCATCATCTATTATACCCAGGACTGTAACAAGGGGGCGCTCTAATAAATATGTATAACATATCAGAGGTCAGTACAGAGATCTCTCTATCATCTATTATACCCAGGACTGTAACAAGGGGGCGCTCTAATAACTATGTATAGATATATCAGGGGTCAGTACAGAGATCTCTCCCATCATCTATTATACCCAGGACTGTAACAAGGGGGCGCTCTCTACATCTATAGGATAGAAGGTTTCTACAACATAGAAGTGGGTTCTTTACTGTAAGAGCAGTGAGACTATGGAACTCTCTCCTGAAGATGAGGTGATACGATATAAGAGTCTGAGAGGTTCTGGATGTCTTTCTTGGGTGTTACAATACTACATGTTATATTACTGATTACCCAGAAGGGTCGGTGATCCGGAGATTACTTCGATTACCAGGATTTTTTTCCCTTGTCTTCTACCCCATTGGGCGTTTTAGTCCTCCTCTGGATGAACATTAAGGGGTAATAGGCGAGACTGGATGGACGGGGGCCTAAATAATGCAATCACCATGTAAGTGTCAGATACCTACGCTACACAATGATGACACTTCTGTTACCCCCAGCGATAGTGATTACAGCGCCCCCTGGATGAACACTGGGGGAGGGGCGGATAGGCTGAACTGGATAGAGGAGGTTTTTTTCAGTCTTACAAACCATGTTAAAAAATTACTGTAGCGAACAAAAAAAAAAGTGTTGACGCCGGACAGGAAAGACGCAGGAAAACAAGACAATATCCGGTCTGGAACAGGAAAAATGAGATGTGTCACCAGGAGCGGCGGATCAAACGTTAATGGAGGATGAGGGGTTGTAAATCCTTCTCCATGTCCCCGAATGGCATGATAACGAGCGGAGCGCTAATGATGACGAGCGCAGCCGCTCTCCAGTTGGCTGACATGTTCCGAGGAGACTCGTTCATTTCTTACAATACTAATGATTCCCGTTAGAATGTGGAACATTCCGGCTTCTCCCACTTCTGATTTAGCATTGGACGCCACAGATGACAAGGAACAGCGCTCCTCGGGGGATCTCTGTGGGATTACAGCAGGACGCACAGAGGATATATAAAGTCTTCAGTTACACAACCCAACCAAGATGAATCATCTCAGTTCTCTTGCCGCCGTCCGTGTGGCCCGTCAGCCGCTGACCGTGTGGCCCAGACAGACTGGGGGCGGCCATACCAGGGGCCGATACACCATACAGACCTGAGGCGGCCATACCAGGGGCCGATACACCGTACAGACCTGGGGCTGATGCTGGATCTGGTTTTCCTGCATCTCTGGTCTGACTCCCACTTCTCTAACTCCCCTCTCCCGCTCTCGGACCATAACCTCCTCTCTTCCTCTGTTAAGCTTCCCAGCATCTTCCCAGGCCCACCTACCTCCCAATACTTATTATATTATAATTATATATGCAGTCCCTACAGTCCTCTCTGTTCCATACGCTTCATCCGGCGGTGCTCTAGAAGTGCTGAACGGCTGTGGAGAAAGTCACAATCGTCCGCGGACGTTCTCCACTACAAATTCATGCTCAGAACCTACAACCTCGCCCTCCACCACGCCAAACAAGTCTACTTCACCTCTCTCGTCTCCTCACTATCACACAACCCTAAACGGCTCTTTGATACTTTTCACTCCCTTCTCAGCCCTAAACCGCAGCCCCCGGTGACGGATCTCAGTGCCGAAGAGCTGGCTGCTTACTTCAAAAAGAAAACGGATGACATCCGTCAGGAAATAACTTCCCAACCCCAGACTAGACCCAATCCTAGTCTCGTCAGTAACAGCCACTGCTCACTGTCTGTACTCAGACCAACGACACAGGAAGAAGTCTCCAGATTGCTTTCCTCTGCTCACCCCACCACCTGCGCTAGCGACCCTCTCCCCTCACACCTCCTCCGCTCCCTCTCTCATCTCACCACTATATTCAACCTCTCTCTGATCTCTGGCATCTTTCCTCCTCCTTCAAACGCGCCATCATATGCCCACTGCTAAAGAAGCCGGCTCTGGACGCGACTGATGCTGCCAACTACCGACCCATCTCAAACCTCCCCTTCATCTCCAAACTACTGGAACGGCTGGTTTACTCCCGCCTTGTAAGCCATCTATCAAAAAACTCTCTTCTCAACCCCCTACAGTCCGGTTTCCGACCCCTACACTTGACAGAAACTGCCCTTACGAGGGTATCCAATGACCTACTGACAGCCAAATCGAGGGGCGACTACTCCCTACTGATCCTCCTTGACCTCTCCGCAGCATTCAACACCGTTGACCACAAACTTCCTCACTATGCTTCCCTCCATCGTCCTAAAGGACACTGCTATCTCCTGGTTCTCCTCCTTCCTTCTTTGACCGCTCTTTTAGTGTCTGCTTTGCTGGCTCTACCTCCCCTCCTCTACCCCTTGCTGTTGGGGTCCCCCAGGGCTCAATCCTCGGCCCCCTCCTCTTCTCCATCTACACAGCCACTATTGGGCAGACCATCAGGAGTTTGGGCCTCCAATACCATCTCTATGCTGACAACACCCAGCTATACACCTCTTCCCGTGACATCGCAGCGCCGGTCCTTCAGAACACAACCGACTGTCTGTCCGCTGTCTCTAACACCATGTCCTCTCTCTACCTAAAACTGAACCTCTCTAAAACTGACTTACTGGTATTTCCTCCTTCTACTAGCCGACCTCCTCCTGACATCTCCATCTCAGTGTGTGGCGCCACCATAACTCCCAGCATGCCCGCTGCCTTGGGGTCATATCCAACTCTGATCTTTCCTTTGCCCGCTACATCCAATCTCTGGCCCAAACATGCCAGCTGCACCTCAAGAACATCGCAAGAATCAGACCCTTTCTCACCGTGGATACACTAAAAACGCTCACTGTCGCCCTCACCCACTCTCGGCTGGGTTATTACAACTCACTGCTGATCGGCCCCCCGGGCCAGACTCTACCCCTCTAATCTAACCCGAATGCGGCAGCCAGGCTCATCTTCCTGCCCAACCGCTACTCAGACGCCTCTGCCCTGTGCCAGTTGCTGCCAGTCAAATACAGAACACAATTCACACTAACTACTGTCATAAACAAAGCGCTCCACCGCACCGCCCTACATTGTATTCCTCATCCACAGTGCCGCCCTACATTGTATCCCCCATCCACAGTGCCGCCCTACATCGTATCCCCCATCCACAGTGCCGCCCTACATTGTATCCCTCCTCCACAGCACCGCGCCGCCCTACATTATATCCCTCATCCACAGCACCGCCCCCCCTACATTGTATCCCTCATCCACAGCACCGCGTCGCCCTACATTGTATCCCTCATCCACAGCACCGTGCCGCCCTACATTGTATCCCCCATCCACAGTGCCGCCCTACATTGTATCCCTCATCCACAGCACCGCGCCGCCCTACATTGTATCCCCCATCCACAGCACCGCCCTACATTGTATCCCTCATCCACAGCACCGCACCGCCCTACATTGTATCCCTCATCCACAGCACCGCACCGCCCTACATTGTATCCCTCATGGACAGCACAGCACCGCACCACCCTACATTGTATCCTTCATCCACAGCACCGCACCACCCTACATTGTATCCCTCATCCACAGCACCGCACCACCCTACATTGTATCCCCCATCCACAGCACCGCACCACCCTACATTGTATCCTTCATCCACAGCACCGCGCCGCCGTACATTGTATCCCTCATCCACAGCACAGCGCCACCCTACATTGCATCCCTCATCCACAGCACCGCGCCGCCCTACATTGTATCCCTCATCCACAGCACAGCGCCGCCCTACATTGTATCCCCCATCCACAGCACCGCCCTACATTGTATTCCTTATCCACAGCACCGCACCACCCTACATTGTATCCCCCATCCACAGCGCCGTTCCGCCCTACATTGCATCCCTCATCCACAGCACCGCGCTGTCCGACATTGTATCCCTCATCCACAGCACAGCGCCGCCCTACATTGTATCCCCCATCCACAGCACCGCCCTACATTGTATTCCTTATCCACAGCACCGCACCACCCTACATTGTATCCCCCATCCACAGCGCCGTTCCGCCCTACATTGTATCCCTCATCCACAGCACCGCGCCGCCCTACATTGTATTCCTCATGTACAGCACCGCGCCGCCCTACATTGTATCCCTCATCCACAGCACCGCGCCACCCTACGTTGTATCCCTCATCCACAGCACCGCGCTGCCCTACATTGTATCCCTCATCCACAGCACAGCACCGTGCTGCCCTACATTGTATCCCTCATCCACAGCACTGCACCACCCTACATTGTATCCCTCATCCACAGTGCAGTGCCGCCCTACATTGTATCCCTCATCCACAGTGCAGTGCCGCCCAACATTGTATCCCTCATCCACAGCACTGCGTCGGCCTACATTGTATCCCTCATCCACAGCACCGCGCCGCCCTACATTGTATCCCTCATCCACAGCACCGCGCCGCCCTACATTGTATCCATCATCCATAGCACAGCACCGCGCCGCCCTACATTGTATCCCTCATCTACAGCACCGCGCCACCCAACTTTGTATCCCTCATCCACAGCACCGCCCTACATTGTATCCATCATCCATAGCACAGCACCGCGCCGCCCTACATTGTATCCCTCATCTACAGCACCGCGCCACCCAACTTTGTATCCCTCATCCACAGCACCGCGCTGCCCGACATTGTATCCTTCATCCACAGCACCGCGCCGCCCTACATTGTATCCCTCACCTGCAGCGCCGAGCCGCCCTACATTGTATCCCCAATCCGCAGCACCGCACCGCCCTATTTTGTATCCCTCATCCACAGCACCGCGCTGCCCTACATTGTATCCCTCATCCACAGCACCGCGCTACCCTACATTGTATCCTTCATCCACAGCATGCGGCCGTCCTACACTGTATCCCTCACATGCAGCGCCGAGCCGCCCTACATTGTATCCCCAATCCGCAGCACCGCGCCGCCCTGCATTGTATCCCCCATTCACAGCACCACGTTGCCCTATTTTGTATCCCTCATCCACAGCACCATGCTGTCCGACATTGTATCCTTCATCCACAGCACCGCCCTACATTGCATCCCTCATCCACAGCACCGCGCCGCCCTACATTGTATCCCCAATCCGCAGCACCGCGCCGCCCTGCATTGTATCCCTCATCCACAGCACCGCGCCGCCCTACATTGTATCTTTCATCCACAGCACAGCCCTACATTGTATCCCTCATCCACAGCACCGCGCTACCCTACATTGTATCCTTCATCCACAGCATGCGGCCGTCCTACACTGTATCCCTCACATGCAGCGCCGAGCCGCCCTACATTGTATCCCCCATTCACAGCACCACGCCGCCCTACATTGTATCCTTCATCCACAGCATGCGGCCGTCCTACACTGTATCCCTCACCTGCATTGTATCCCCAATCCGCAGCACCGCGCCGCCCTATTTTGTATCCCTCATCCACAGCACCGCCCTACATTGTATCCTTTATCCACAGCACTGCTCTACATTGTATCCCTCATCCACAGCACTGCCCTACATTGTATCCCTCACCTGCAGCGCCGAGCCGCCCTATTTTGTATCCCTCATCCAACATTATCCTCCCACTATATAAGGCACTTGTCAGGCCTCACATGGAATACTGCGTACAGTTCTGGACACCGGGGCTCAGGAAAGATGTTACAGTGCTGGAGGGGGTTCAAAGAAGGGCAACTAAACTAATACATGGAATGACGGGACTGGAATACCCAGAGAGGCACCAAAACTGGGATTATTCACCCCGGAAAACAGACGGCTAAGGGGCGACCAAATAACCATGTATAAGTACATGAGGGGACAACACATGGATCTCTCCCGCGATCTGTTTATACCCAGGACCACGACGGTAACAAGAGGACATCCGCTACGATTAGAGGAAAGTAGGTTTCATCACCAACATAGAAGGGGGTTCTTTACTGTAAGAGCAGTGAGACTGTGGAACTCTCTACCGGAGGACGTGGTGATGGCAAAATCGATAGAGGAGTTTAAAAGGGGACTTGATGTCTTTCTGGAGAGGAAGGATATTACAGGATATAAATATTAGGTTAAGTGTCAATCCTGGTATATAGGCAGGTAGGAACTATTAGGGGTTGGTCCAGTGAACAGTCTGACTGCCATTAGGGAGTCAGGAAGGAATTTTTCCCCCAAAAGGGCTAATTGGCTTCTGGCCTTGGGGTTTTTTGCCTTCCTCTGGATCAACACAGTAGGATAGACAGGCTGGACTAGATGGACAATGTCTTCATTCGGCCTTACATACTATGTTACTATGTTACAGAACCGCACCACCCTACTTTGTATCCCTCACCTACAGTACCCGGCTGCCCTACATTGTATCCCTTATCCATAAAGCCCTCAACAGCACCGCGCCACCCAACTTTGTATCCCTCATCCCCAGCACAGCGCCCCCCTACATTATATCCCTCATCCACAGCACCGCCCAAAATTGTATCCCTCATCCACAGCACCGCCCTACATTGTATCCCTCATGCATGGCACCGCCCTACATTGTATCCCTCATCTACTGCGCCGCCCTACATTGTATCCCTCATCCACAGCACCGCACCGCCCTACATTCTATCCCTCATCCATAGCAAGGCCCTACATTGTATCCCTCATCCACAGCACCGCACCGCCCTACATTCTATCCCTCATCCATAGCAAGGCCCTACATTGTATCCCTCATCCACAGCACCGCACCGCCCTACATTGTATCCCTCATCCACAGCACCGCACCGCCCTACATTGTATCCCTCCTCCACAGCACTGCGCCGGCCTACATTGTATCCCTCATCCACAGCACTGCCCTACATTGTATCCCTCACCTACAGCACCGCCCTACATTGTATCCCTTATCCATAAAGCCCTCAACAGCACTGCGCCACCCTACATTGTATCCCTCATCCCCAGCACCGCGCTGCCCTACATTGTATCCCTCATCCCCAGCACCGCGCTGCCCTACATTGTATCCCTCATCCCCAGCACCGCGCTGCCCTACATTGTATCCCTCATCCCCAGCACCGCGCTGCCCTACATTGTATCCCTCATCCACAGCACTGCCCTACATTGTATCCCTCATCCACAGCACCGCCCTACATTGTATCCCTCATCCCCAGCACCGCGCTGCCCTACATTGTATCCCTCATCCACAGCACCGCACCGCCCTACATTGTATCCCTCATCCCCAGCACCGCGCAGCCCTACATTGTATCCCTCATCCCCAGCACCGCGCCACCCAACTTTGTATCCCTCATCCACAGCACCGCGCTGTCTGACATTGTATCCTTCATCCACAGCACCGCGCCGAGCCGCCCTACATTGTATCTCCAATCCGCAGCACCGCGCCGCCCTACATTGTATCCCTCATCCACAGCACCGCGCCGCCCTACATTGTATCCCTCATCCACAACACCGCGCTGCCCTACATTGTATCCCTCATCCACAGCGCCGCCCTACATTGTATCCCTCATCCACAGCACTGTGCCACCCTACACTGTATCCTTCATCCACAGCACCACGCTACCCTACATTGTATCCTTCATCCACAGCACCGCGCCGAGCCGCCCTACATTGTATCCCCAATCCGCAGCACCGCGCCGCCCTATTTTGTATCCCTCATCCACAGCACCGCGCTGTCCGACATTGTATCCTTCATCCACAGCACCGCGCCGCCCTACATTGCATCCCTCATCCACAGCATCGTGCTGCCCTACATTGCATCCCTCAGCCACAGCACCACCCTACATTGTATCCCTCATCCACAGCGCTGCCCTACATTGTATCCTTCATCCAGAGCATGCGGCCGTCCTACATTGTATCCCTCATCCACAGCACCGCGCCACCCTACATTGTATCCCTCATCCACAGCGCCGCCCTACATTGTATCCCTCATCCACAGCACCGCGCCGCCCTACATTGTATCCCTCATCCACAGCGCCGCCCTACATTGTATCCCTCATCCACAGCACCGCCCTACATTGTATCCCTCATCCACAGCGCAGCACCACCCTACATTGTATCCCTCATCCACAGCACCGCGCCGCCCTACATTGTATCCCTCATCCACAGCGCCGCCCTACATTGTATCCCTCACATGCAGCGCCGATCTGCCCTACATTGTATCCCCAATCCGCAGCACTGCGCCGCCCTGCATTGTATCCCCCATTCACAGCACCGCGCTGCCCTACATTGTATCCCTCACCTACAGCACCGCCCAACATTGTATCCCTTATCCATAAAGCCCTCAACAGCACCGCGCCACCCTACATTGTATCCCTCATCCCCAGCACCATGCCGCCCTACATTGTATCCCTCATCCACAGCACCGCGCCACCCAACTTTGTATCCCTCATCCCCAGCACAACGCTGTCCTACATTGTATCCCTCCTCCACAGCCCCGCACCACCCAACTTTGTATCCCTCATCCCCAGCACAACGCTGTCCTACATTGTATCCCTCCTCCACAGCCCCGCACCACCCAACTTTGTATCCCTCATCCCCAGCACAACGCTGTCCTACATTGTATCCCTCCTCCACAGCCCCGCACCACCCAACTTTGTATCCCTCATCCCCAGCACAACGCTGTCCTACATTGTATCCCTCCTCCACAGCCCCGCACCACCCAACTTTGTTTCCCTCATCCCCAGCACAACGCTGTCCTACATTGTATCCCTCCTCCACAGCCCCGCACCACCCAACTTTGTATCCCTCATCCCCAGCACAACGCTGTCCTACATTGTATCCCTCCTCCACAGCCCCGCGCCGCCCTACATTGTATCCCTCATCTCATTTCATCACCCAGCCCACACCCTCTGCTCTGCTAACTAAATCAGACTAAATGACCCTCTAATTCGAACCTCTCATTCCTGCCTCCAAGACTTCTCCAGAGCAGCACCAGTCCTCTGGAACACGCTACCCCAAAACTATCCGGGTAATCCGTGATTCACAAAACTTCAGGCGTGCCCCAAAATTGCACTTCTTCAGGGAGGCATACCGCATCCCCTCAACCAAACCCCTCTGTACTCCGCCTGATAACATGTTCCCTGACCTACTGACTGCAGTCCCTGCTAGCCATCATAAACCGCTACTATACGGCCTGACCATTGTCTGTGTGTATAGCATCCGTCACACTCCACCCCGCCATACCGCGCACATCTCCGGCCCCTGTACCTTCTGTATCCCCCCATTACTTGTAGTATGGAAGCTGGCTGCAGTAGGACCCTCTCCCCTATTGTTTCCATCAACGTTTTACTACATAACCTTAGTTTTTGGACTTTTCTCTTTCTGTATCCCCCTTTTTTTGTAAGCGCTGCGGAATATGTTTGGCGCTATATAAAGATTTATATAACAATGGAGGTAAAAATCCAGGTGGTGATGAGCCCACCCCTGACCACACCCATTTGTCCAGTTTAGACCCAGGAGCATATCAGGTAAACATTGCATAGAAAAGCAGCAGCTGGTAATGATTACGCATTCTGGCGCCATCTTGGACGTACCATTCCTGGGGGTAGCCTGCCACCTCCATTGAGGAGACTACCCGAGCCATCGGTGGAAGGACGGCGGCTTCCTAAAAGTTACAAAGTGATACAAAATCTGGAGCCAAAGTAGGTCCAGAGACCCTCACAGCCCTCTCTACGGCTCCAGGCGGTCACTGACTTCCAGTAGGAGGCAGTGCAGAGGCATTGTATCATGGGGGGACCCCTCCTAGGTCATTCCTTGTAACAGTTGGGTGAGGGGCGGCTGCTGAAGAGTTAATTTGCTCTTCTGATTACCAGGGCAGATGTCCATTATCTGATGCAGCACTCTCTGTAACCGGAGACCTCCAAAGAAGGGGGGGGGGGGGGGGGGAAATAATCCCATCCCCAGCACTCAGGACCCTGCAGATCATCCCATCCCCAGTACTCAGGACCCTGCAGATCATCCCATCCCCAGTACTCAGGACCCTGCAGATCATCCCATCCCCAGTGCTCAGGACCCTGCAGATCATCCCATCCCCAGTACTCAGGACCCTGCAGATCATCCCATCCCCAGTACTCAGGACCCTGCAGATCATCCCATCCCCAGTGCTCAGGACCCTGCAGATCATCCCATCCCCAGTGCTCAGGACCCTGCAGATCATCCCATCCCCAGTGCTCAGGACCCTGCAGATCATCCCATCCCCAGTACTCAGGACCCTGCAGATCATCCCATCCCCAGTACTCAGGACCCTGCAGATCATCCCATCCCCAGTACTCAGGACCCTGCAGATCATCCCATCCCCAGTACTCAGGACCCTGCAGATCATCCCATCCCCAGTACTCAGGACCCTGCAGATCATCCCATCCCCAGTACTCAGGACCCTGCAGATCATCCCATCCCCAGTACTCAGGACCCTGCAGATCATCCCATCCCCAGTACTCAGGACCCTGCAGATCATCCCATCCCCAGTACTCAGGACCCTGCAGATCATCCCATCCCCATCACTCAGGACCCTGCAGATCATCCCATCCCCAGTGCTCAGGACCCTGCAGATCATCCCATCCCCAGTGCTCAGGACCCTGCAGATCATCCCATCCCCAGTGCTCAGGACCCTGCAGATCATCCCATCCCCAGTGCTCAGGACCCTGCAGATCATCCCATCCCCAGTACTCAGGACCCTGCAGATCATGCCATCCCCAGTACTCAGGACCCTGCAGATCATGCCATCCCCAGTACTCAGGACCCTGCAGATCATGCCATCCCCAGTACACAGGACCCTGCAGATCATCCCATCCCCAGCACTAAGGACCCTGCAGATCATGCCATCCCCAGCACTCAGGACCCTGCAGATCATGCCATCCCCAGTACTCAGGACCCTGCAGATCATCCCATCCCCAGTACTCAGGACCCTGCAGATCATGCCATCCCCAGTACTCAGGACCCTGCAGATCATCCCATCCCCAGTACTCAGGACCCTGCAGATCATCCCATCCCCAGTACTCAGGACTAGCAGATCATCCCATCCCCATCGCTCAGGACCCTGCAGATCATCCCATCCCCATCGCTCAGGACCCTGCAGATCATCCCATCCCCAGTGCTCAGGACCCTGCAGATCATCCCATCCCCAGTGCTCAGGACCCTGCAGATCATCCCATCCCCAGTGCTCAGGACCCTGCAGATCATCCCATCCCCAGTGCTCAGGACCCTGCAGATCATCCCATCCCCAGTGCTCAGGACCCTGCAGATCATCCCATCCCCAGTGCTCAGGACCCTGCAGATCATCCCATCCCCAGTGCTCAGGACCCTGCAGATCATCCCATCCCCAGTGCTCAGGACCCTGCAGATCATCCCATCCCCAGTGCTCAGGACCCTGCAGATCATCCCATCCCCAGTGCTCAGGACCCTGCAGATCATCCCATCCCCAGTACTCAGGACCCTGCAGATCATCCCATCCCCAGTACTCAGGACCCTGCAGATCATCCCATCCCCAGTACTCAGGACCCTGCAGATCATCCCATCCCCAGCACTCAGGACCCTGCAGATCATCCCATCCCCAGCACTCAGGACCCTGCAGGTCATCCCATCCCAAGCACTCAGGACCCTGCAGGTCATCCCATCCCCAGCACTCAGGACCCTGCAGGTCATCCCATCCCCAGCACTCAGGACCCTGCAGGTCATCCCATCCCCAGCACTCAGGACCCTGCAGGTCATCCCATCCCCAGCACTCATGACCCTGCAGGTCATCCCATCCCCAGCACTCAGGACCCTGCAGATCATCCCATCCCCAGCACTCAGGACCCTGCAGATCATCCCATCCCCAGCACTCAGGACCCTGCAGATCATCCCATCCCCAGCACTCAGGACCCTGCAGGTCATCCCATCCCCAGCACTCAGGACCCTGCAGATCATCCCATCCCCAGTACTCAGGACCCTGCAGATCATCCCATCCCCAGTACTCAGGACCCTGCAGATCATCCCATCCCCAGTACTCAGGACCCTGCAGATCATCCCATCCCCATCACTCAGGACCCTGCAGATCATCCCATCCCCAGTACTCAGGACCCTGCAGATCATCCCATCCCCAGCGCTCAGGACCCTGCAGATCATCCCATCCCCAGCGCTCAGGACCCTGCAGATCATCCCATCCCCAGCGCTCAGGACCCTGCAGATCATCCCATCCCCAGCACTCAGGACCCTGCAGATCATGCCATCCCCAGTACTCAGGACCCTGCAGATCATGCCATCCCCAGTACTCAGGACCCTGCAGATCATGCCATCCCCAGTACTCAGGACCCTGCAGATCATGCCATCCCCAGTACTCAGGACCCTGCAGATCATGCCATCCCCAGTACTCAGGACCCTGCAGATCATGCCATCCCCAGTACTCAGGACCCTGCAGATCATCCCATCCCCAGTACTCAGGACCCTGCAGATCATCCCATCCCCATCACTCAGGACCCTGCAGATCATCCCATCCCCATCGCTCAGGACCCTGCAGATCATCCCATCCCCAGTGCTCAGGACCCTGCAGATCATCCCATCCCCAGTGCTCAGGACCCTGCAGATCATCCCATCCCCAGTGCTCAGGACCCTGCAGATCATGCCATCCCCAGTACTCAGGACCCTGCAGATCATGCCATCCCCAGTACTCAGGACCCTGCAGATCATCCCATCCCCAGTACTCAGGACCCTGCAGATCATCCCATCCCCAGTACTCAGGACCCTGCAGATCATCCCATCCCCATCACTCAGGACCCTGCAGATCATCCCATCCCCATCACTCAGGACCCTGCAGATCATCCCATCCCCAGTACTCAGGACCCTGCAGATCATCCCATCCCCAGTGCTCAGGACCCTGCAGATCATCCCATCCCCAGTGCTCAGGACCCTGCAGATCATCCCATCCCCAGTGCTCAGGACCCTGCAGATCATCCCATCCCCAGTGCTCAGGACCCTGCAGATCATCCCATCCCCAGTGCTCAGGACCCTGCAGATCATCCCATCCCCAGTGCTCAGGACCCTGCAGATCATCCCATCCCCAGTGCTCAGGACCCTGCAGATCATCCCATCCCCAGTACTCAGGACCCTGCAGATCATCCCATCCCCAGTACTCAGGACCCTGCAGATCATCCCATCCCCAGCACTCAGGACCCTGCAGGTCATCCCATCCCCAGCACTCAGGACCCTGCAGGTCATCCCATCCCCAGCACTCAGGACCCTGCAGGTCATCCCATCCCCAGCACTCAGGACCCTGCAGGTCATCCCATCCCCAGCACTCAGGACCCTGCAGGTCATCCCATCCCCAGCACTCAGGACCCTGCAGGTCATCCCATCCCCAGCACTCAGGACCCTGCAGGTCATCCCATCCCCAGCACTCAGGACCCTGCAGGTCATCCCATCCCCAGCACTCAGGACCCTGCAGGTCATCCCATCCCCAGCACTCAGGACCCTGCAGGTCATCCCATCCCCAGCACTCAGGACCCTGCAGGTCATCCCATCCCCAGCACTCAGGACCCTGCAGATCATCCCATCCCCAGCACTCAGGACCCTGCAGATCATCCCATCCCCAGCACTCAGGACCCTGCAGGTCATCCCATCCCCAGCACTCAGGACCCTAGAGGTCATCCCATCCCCAGCACTCAGGACCCTGCAGGTCATCCCATCCCCAGCACTCAGGACCCTGCAGGTCATCCCATCCCCAGCACTCAGGACCCTGCAGGTCATCCCATCCCCAGCACTCAGGACCCTGCAGGTCATCCCATCCCCAGCACTCAGGACCCTGCAGGTCATCCCATCCCCAGCACTCAGGACCCTGCAGGTCATCCCATCCCCAGCACTCAGGACCCTGCAGGTCATCCCATCCCCAGCACTCAGGACCCTGCAGGTCATCCCATCCCCAGCACTCAGGACCCTGCAGATCATCCCATCCCCAGCACTCAGGACCCTGCAGATCATCCCATCCCCAGCACTCAGGACCCTGCAGATCATCCCATCCCCAGCACTCAGGACCCTGCAGATCATCCCATCCCCAGCACTCAGGACCCTGCAGGTCATCCCATCCCCAGCACTCAGGACCCTGCAGGTCATCCCATCCCCAGCACTCAGGACCCTGCAGGTCATCCCATCCCCAGCACTCAGGACCCTGCAGGTCATCCCATCCCCAGCACTCAGGACCCTGCAGGTCATCCCATCCCCAGTACTCAGGACCCTGCAGATCATCCCATCCCCAGTACTCAGGACCCTGCAGATCATCCCATCCCCAGTACTCAGGACCCTGCAGATCATCCCATCCCCAGTACTCAGGACCTTGCAGATCATCCCATCCCCAGTACTCATGACCCTGCAGATCATCCCATCCCCAGCACTCATGACCCTGCAGATCATCCCATCCCCAGCACTCAGGACCCTGCAGGACATCACATCCGCAGCACTCAGGACCCTGCAGGTCATCCCATCCCCAGCACTCAGGACCCTGCAGGTCATCCCATCCCCAGCACTCAGGACCCTGCAGGTCATCCCATCCCCAGCACTCAGGACCCTGCAGGTCATCCCATCCCCAGCACTCAGGACCCTGCAGGTCATCCCATCCCCAGCACTCAGGACCCTGCAGGTCATCCCATCCCCAGTACTCAGGACCCTGCAGATCATCCCATCCCCAGTACTCAGGACCCTGCAGATCATCCCATCCCCAGTACTCAGGACCCTGCAGATCATCCCATCCCCAGTACTCAGGACCCTGCAGATCATCCCATCCCCAGTACTCAGGACCCTGCAGATCATCCCATCCCCAGTACTCAGGACCCTGCAGATCATCACATCCTGCAGATAATAATAATCTTTATTTGTATAGCGCCAACATATCCCGCAGCGCTTACATAGACAGGGGGGATACAGAAAGACAAAAGTACAAACATTACAGAACCGCGGTTACATAGTAATCAGCTGATGGAAACAATAGGGGTGAGGGTCCTGCTCCAACGAGCTTACATACTACAAGTAATGGGGGGATACAGAAGGTAAAGGGGCTGGAGATGGGCACGGTATGGTGGGGTGGAGATGTGCACGGTATGGGGGCTGGAGATGTGCACAGTATGGCGGGGTGGAGATGGGCACAGTATGGGGGCTGGAGATGGGCACAGTATGGGGGCTGGAGATGTGCACGGTATGGCGGGGTGGAGATGTGCACGGTATGGTGGGGTGGAGATGCGCACGCTATGGCGGGGTGGAGTGTGAGGGATGCTATACACACAATGATCAGACATTTGGCCGTGTGACTGCAGGGGTGGTTGATGATGGCTAACAGGGATTGCAGTCAGTAGGTCAGGGAGCATGTTATCAGGGGGCTACAGAGGGGTTTGGTTTAGGGAATGCGTTTTTAGAGCACGCCTACAGGTCTGTGAGTCCCGGATTGCCCGGATAGCTCCTTTGGTAGTGCGTTCCAGAGGACCGGTGCTGCTCTGGAGATCATTGTACTTCCACTGCCAGTGTCTCCAGGACAGGACCCTGCAGATCATTGCACCTGGAGTAATCAGTACCCTGCAGATCATTGCATCCCCAGTATTTCGAACCCTGCAGATCATTGCATCCCCAGTAATCAGCACCCTGCAGATCATTGCAACTCCAGTATTTCGGACCCTGCAGATCATTGCATCCCCAGTAATCAGCACCCTGCAGATCATTGCACCTCCAGTATTTCGGACCCTGCAGATCATTGCACCTCCAGTATTCCGGACCATGCAGATCATTGCACCTCCAATATTTCGGACCCTGCAGATCATTGCACCTCCAATATTTCGGACCCTGCAGATCATTGCACCTCCAGAAATCAGCACCATGCAGATAGGCTATAAATCTTAGGTTAATTGTTAATCCTGGTATACAGGCAGGTAGGAACTATTAGGGGTTGGTCCAGGGAACAGTCTGATTGCCGTTAGGGAGTCGGGAAGGAATTTTTTCCCCAAAAGGGCTAATTGGCTCCTCCCTCTTGGGGTTTTTTGCCTTCCTCTGGATCAACAACAACACAGGAGGATAGACAGGCTGGACTAGATGGACATTGTCTTCATTCAGCCTTACATACTATGTTACTATGTATATTGCACCTCTGCTGCGTGTCTCCAGGACAGGACCCTGCAGATCATTGCACCCCCAGTAATCAGCACGCTGCAGATCATTGCACCCCCAGTAATCAGCACCCTGCAGATCATTGCACCCCCAGTAATCAGCACCCTGCAGATCATTGCACCTCCAATATTTTGGACCCTGCAGATCATTGCACCCCCAGTAATCAGCACCCTGCAGATCATTGCACCTCCAATATTTTGGACCCTGCAGATCATTGCACCCCCAGTAATCAGCACCCTGCAGATCATTGCACCCCCAGTAATCAGCACCATGCAGATCGTTGCACCCCCAGTAATCAGCACCCTGCAGATCATTGCACCTCTGCTGCGTGTCTCCAGGACAGGACTGTGCAGATCATTACACTAGCTGTGCGGGGCCCGCTCACAGCCCGATCAGGACCAACCTCCCACAGAACCTTTTTGTCTTTTCTGCCCTCTGTTACTTGAAGGTTTTATATAGAAGTCCTGCTGAGGGGAGTCACCGGACCCAGGCCCATGGCTTTACTGCCCCCCAGCTGCCTCCTGGCTTCTGGTGGCCGGCTCTGGAGCCGATCAGTAGATGAGGTAAGTGGACACAGGTGGTTCTTACAGGTAGCAGCCCAGTGACAAGGAGGTCTCCAAACTGGACCAGCGGAGCCCCCATAGGGGTGCGGAGGATGCCCCAAAGCCTTTGGGGGCCCTGAGGAGACAAGTACTATGAATGCAGCATTCTGGTTGGGGCCCCGGTGCAGACTTTGGGGCCCCTTCCACTGACACCTCTGCTGGGCTCTTCTATGCGGAGTATGTCGCTGGCTTCAGGAGTTTCTAGATTTGGGTTTGGCCATTTTAGCCACAAGCAGAGGGTTCACATACTTTTGGTCTCTGCAGTCTCTGCACACTCCAGGCCGTCTGTCTCGTACCAGATGGCAGCACTTTCCTTCCCCTGGAGACAGTGGAGGGGTCGGGGGCGCAGCCGCGTGCCTTATATGCACAGAGCACGCACTTCATCAACACGCCACATGCTTGGGGCCACAGTGGGCATCCCACGAGGCCCTGGCACCAGGGGGGGCACCTCAGTCCTGCCCTGATGGTTGGCACACTCAGTAGAAGATGCTGATGGCAGACGAGGGGGAGGGTACAGATCCGGATCAATAGTGGCTGCATGATGGAAGGAGAGCCACTTCCTCTGAGAGCTTAATGGGTCCGTCCCAAGAGGCGCCGCAGAGGCTTAACCCTATACATGCCAAGAGGCGCCGCAGAGGGTTAACCCTATACATGCCAAGAGGCGCCGCAGAGGGCTTAACCCTATACAGGCCAAGAGGCGCCGCAGAGGGCTTAACCCTATACAGGCCAAGAGGCGCCGCAGAGGGCTTAACCCTATACAGGCCAAGAGGCGCCGCAGAGGGCTTAACCCTATACATACCGCGGCGCCGCAGAGGGCTTAACCCTATACATACCGCGGCGCCGCAGAGGGCTTAACCCTACATGTGCTGCATGATGTAAGGAGAGCCACTTCCTCTGAGAGCTTAATGGGTCCGTCCCAAGAGGCGCCGCAGAGGCTTAACCCTATACATGCCAAGAGGCGCCGCAGAGGGCTTAACCCTATACAGGCCAAGAGGCGCCGCAGAGGGCTTAACCCTATACATACCGCGGCGCCGCAGAGGGCTTAACCCTATACATACCGCGGCGCCGCAGAGGGCTTAACCCTACATGTGCTGCATGATGTAAGGAGAGCCACTTCCTCTGAGAGCTTAATGGGTCCGTCCCAAGAGGCGCCGCAGAGGCTTAACCCTATACAGGCCAAGAGGCGCCGCAGAGGGCTTAACCCTACATGTGCTGCATGATGTAAGGAGAGCCACTTCCTCAGCACTTTATGGGTCCGTCCCAAGAGGCGCCGCAGAGGCTTAACCCTATACATGCCAAGAGGCGCCGCAGAGGGCTTAACCCTATACATGCCAAGAGGCGCCGCAGAGGCTTAACCCTATACATGCCAAGAGGCGCCGCAGAGGCTTAACCCTATACATGCCAAGAGGCGCCGCAGAGGCTTAACCCTATACATGCCAAGAGGCGCCGCAGAGGGTTAACCCTATACATACCGCGGCGCCGCAGAGGGCTTAACCCTATACAGGCCAAGAGGCGCCGCAGAGGGCTTAACCCTATACAGGCCAAGAGGCGCCGCAGAGGCTTAACCCTATACATGCCAAGAGGCGCCGCAGAGGGCTTAACCCTATACAGGCCAAGAGGCGCCGCACAGGGCTTAACCCTACATGTGCTGCATGATGGAAGGAGAGCCACTTCCTCTGAGAGCTTAATGGGTCCGTCCCAAGAGGCGCCGCAGAGGCTTAACCCTATACATGCCAAGAGGCGCCGCAGAGGGTTAACCCTATACAGGCCAAGAGGCGCCGCAGAGGGCTTAACCCTACATGTGCAGCATGATGTAAGGAGAGCCACTTCCTCTGAGAGCTTAATGGGTCCGTCCCAAGAGGCGCCGCAGAGGCTTAGCCCTATACAGGCCAAGAGGCGCCGCAGAGGGCTTAACCCTATACAGGCCAAGAGGCGCCGCAGAGGGCTTAACCCTATACATACCGCGGCGCCGCAGAGGGCTTAACCCTATACATACCGCGGCGCCGCAGAGGGCTTAACCCTACATGTGCTGCATGATGTAAGGAGAGCCACTTCCTCTGAGAGCTTAATGGGTCCGTCCCAAGAGGCGCCGCAGAGGCTTAACCCTATACATGCCAAGAGGCGCCGCAGAGGGCTTAACCCTATACAGGCCAAGAGGCGCCGCAGAGGGCTTAACCCTACATGTGCTGCATGATGTAAGGAGAGCCACTTCCTCAGCACTTTATGGGTCCGTCCCAAGAGGCGCCGCAGAGGCTTAACCCTATACATGCCAAGAGGCGCCGCAGAGGGCTTAACCCTATACATGCCAAGAGGCGCCGCAGAGGGTTAACCCTATACATGCCAAGCGGCGCCGCAGAGGGCTTAACCCTATACATGCCAAGAGGCGCCGCAGAGGGCTTAACCCTATACATGCTGCGGTGCCGCAGAGGGCTTAACCCTATACATCCCAAGAGGCGCCGCAGAGGCTTAACCCTATACATGCCAAGAGGCGCCGCAGAGGGCTTAACCCTATACATGCTGCGGTGCCGCAGAGGGCTTAACCCTACATGTGCTGAGGCGCCGGCAGAGAGCTTAACCCTATACATGCCAAGAGGCGCCGCAGAGGCTTAACCCTATACATGCCAAGAGGCGCCGCAGAGGCTTAACCCTATACATGCCAAGAGGCGCCGCAGAGGCTTAACCCTATACATGCCAAGAGGCGCCGCAGAGGGCTTAACCCTATACATGCCAAGAGGCGCCGCAGAGGGCTTAACCCTATACATGCCAAGAGGCGCCGCAGAGGGCTTAACCCTATACATGCCAAGAGGCGCCACAGAGGGCTTAACCCTATACATCCCAAGAGGCGCCGCAGAGGGATTAACCCTATACATACCGCGGCGCCGCAGAGGGCTTAACCCTATACATGCTGCATTATGTAAGGAGAGCCACTTCCTCTGAGCACTTTATGGGTCCGTCCCAAGAGGCGCCGCAGAGGGTTAACCCTATAAATGCTGCGGCGCCGCAGAGAGCTTAACCCTACATGTGCTGAGGCGCCGGCAGAGAGCTTAACCCTATACATGCCAAGAGGCGCCGCAGAGGGCTTAACCCTATACATGCTGCGGCGCCGCAGAGAGCTTAACCCTATACATGCCAAGAGGCGCCGCAGAGGGCTTAACCCTATACATGCTGCGGCGCCGCAGAGAGCTTAACCCTACATGTGCTGAGGCGCCGGCAGAGGGCTTAACCCTATACATGCCAAGAGGCGCCGCAGAGGGCTTAACCCTATACATGCCAAGAGGCGCCGGCAGAGGGCTTAACCCTATACATGCCAAGAGGCGCCGCAGAGGGCTTAACCCTATACATGCCAAGAGGCACCGGCAGAGGGCTTAACCCTATACATGCCAAGAGGCGCCGCAGAGGGCTTAACCCTATACATGCTGCGGCACCGCAGAGAGCTTAACCCTACATGTGCTGAGGCGCCGGCAGAGAGCTTAACCCTATACATGCCAAGAGGCGCCGCAGAGGGCTTAACCCTATACATGCTGCGGCGCCGCAGAGAGCTTAACCCTACATGTGCTGAGGCGCCGGCAGAGGGCTTAACCCTATACATGCCAAGAGGCGCCGCAGAGGGCTTAACCCTATACATGCTGCGGCGCCGCAGAGAGCTTAACCCTATACATGCTGCGGCGCCGCAGAGCTTAACCCTACATGTGCTGAGGAGTCGGCGTGCAGCCTAACCCTACATGTGCTGAGGAGTCGGCGTGCAGCCTAACCCTACATGTGCTGAGGAGGCGGCGTGCAGCCTAACCCTACATGTGCTGAGGAGCCGGCGTGCAGCCTAACCCTACATGTGCTGAGGAGCCGGCGTGCAGCCTAACCCTACATGTGCTGAGGAGCCGGCGTGCAGCCTAACCCTACATGTGCTGAGGAGTCGGCGTGCAGCCTAACCCTACGTGTGCTGAGGAGCCGGCGTACAGCCTAACCCTACGTGTGCTGAGGAGGCGGCGTGCAGCCTAACCCTACATGTGCTGAGGAGGCGGCGTGCAGCCTAACCCTACATGTGCTGAGGAGCCGGCGTGCAGCCTAACCCTACATGTGCTGAGGAGCCGGCGTGCAGCCTAACCCTACATGTGCTGAGGAGCCGGCGTGCAGCCTAACCCTACATGTGCTGAGGAGCCGGCGTGCAGCCTAACCCTACATGTGCTGAGGAGGCGGCGTGCAGCCTAACCCTACATGTGCTGAGGAGCCGGCGTGCAGCCTAACCCTACATGTGCTGAGGAGCCGGCGTGCAGCCTAACCCTACATGTGCTGAGGAGCCGGCGTGCAGCCTAACCCTACATGTGCTGAGGAGGCGGCGTGCAGCCTAACCCTACATGTGCTGAGGAGCCGGCGTGCAGCCTAACCCTGCATGTGCTGAGGAGCCGGCGTGCAGCCTAACCCTACATGTGCTGAGGAGCCGGCGTGCAGCCTAACCCTACATGTGCTGAGGAGCCGGCGTGCAGCCTAACCCTACGTGTGCTGAGGAGCCGGCGTGCAGCCTAACCCTACGTGTGCTGAGGAGCCGGCGTGCAGCCTAACCCTACATGTGCTGAGGAGCCGGCGTGCAGCCTAACCCTACATGTGCTGAGGAGCCGGCGTGCAGCCTAACCCTACGTGTGCTGAGGAGCCGGCGTGCAGCCTAACCCTACGTGTGCTGAGGAGGCGGCGTGCAGCCTAACCCTACATGTGCTGAGGAGGCGGCGTGCAGCCTAACCCTACATGTGCTGAGGAGCCGGCGTGCAGCCTAACCCTACATGTGCTGAGGAGTCGGCGTGCAGCCTAACCCTACGTGTGCTGAGGAGCCGGCGTGCAGCCTAACCCTACGTGTGCTGAGGAGGCGGCGTGCAGCCTAACCCTACATGTGCTGAGGAGCCGGCGTGCAGCCTAACCCTACATGTGCTGAGGAGTCGGCGTGCAGCCTAACCCTACATGTGCTGAGGAGCCGGCGTGCAGCCTAACCCTACATGTGCTGAGGAGCCGGCGTGCAGCCTAACCCTACATGTGCTGAGGAGGCGGCGTGCAGCCTAACCCTACATGTGCTGAGGAGCCGGCGTGCAGCCTAACCCTACATGTGCTGAGGAGCCGGCGTGCAGCCTAACCCTACATGTGCTGAGGAGCCGGCGTGCAGCCTAACCCTACATGTGCTGAGGAGCCGGCGTGCAGCCTAACCCTACATGTGCTGAGGAGCCGGCGTGCAGCCTAACCCAACATGTGCTGAGGAGCCGGCGTGCAGCCTAACCCTACATGTGCTGAGGAGCCGGCGTGCAGCCTAACCCTGCATGTGCTGAGGAGCCGGCGTGCAGCCTAACCCTACATGTGCTGAGGAGCCGGCGTGCAGCCTAACCCTACATGTGCTGAGGAGCCGGCGTGCAGCCTAACCCTACATGTGCTGAGGAGCCGGCGTGCAGCCTAACCCTACATGTGCTGAGGAGCCGGCGTGCAGCCTAACCCTACATGTGCTGAGGAGCCGGCGTGCAGCCTAACTCTACATGTGCTGAGGGGCCGGCGTGCAGCCTAACCCTACATGTGCTGAGGAGCCGGCGTGCAGCCTAACCCTACATGTGCTGAGGAGCCGGCGTGCAGCCTAACCCTACATGTGCTGAGGAGCCGGCGTGCAGCCTAACCCTACATGTGCTGAGGAGCCGGCGTGCAGCCTAGCCCTACATGTGCTGAGGAGCCGGCGTGCAGCCTAACCCTACATGTGCTGAGGAGGCGGCGTGCAGCCTAACCCTACATGTGCTGAGGAGCCGGCGTGCAGCCTAACCCTACATGTGCTGAGGAGCCGGCGTGCAGCCTAACCCAACATGTGCTGAGGAGCCGGCGTGCAGCCTAACCCTACATGTGCTGAGGAGCCGGCGTGCAGCCTAACCCTGCATGTGCTGAGGAGCCGGCGTGCAGCCTAACCCTACATGTGCTGAGGAGCCGGCGTGCAGCCTAACCCTACATGTGCTGAGGAGCCGGCGTGCAGCCTAACCCTACATGTGCTGAGGAGCCGGCGTGCAGCCTAACCCTACATGTGCTGAGGAGCCGGCGTGCAGCCTAACCCTACATGTGCTGAGGAGCCGGCGTGCAGCCTAACTCTACATGTGCTGAGGGGCCGGCGTGCAGCCTAACCCTACATGTGCTGAGGAGCCGGCGTGCAGCCTAACCCTACATGTGCTGAGGAGCCGGCGTGCAGCCTAACCCTACATGTGCTGAGGAGCCGGCGTGCAGCCTAACCCTACATGTGCTGAGGAGCCGGCGTGCAGCCTAGCCCTACATGTGCTGAGGAGCCGGCGTGCAGCCTAACCCTACATGTGCTGAGGAGGCGGCGTGCAGCCTAACCCTACATGTGCTGAGGAGCCGGCGTGCAGCCTAACCCTACATGTGCTGAGGAGCCGGCGTGCAGCCTAACCCTACATGTGCTGAGGAGCCGGCGTGCAGCCTAACTCTACTCCCAGGAACTCCTGCTTACTGCAAAAGGACTTGGGGGTTTTATAACTGTAAGCTTAACTGGAGCAACCAGTGTCAGGCAGCTGCTGCCAAGGCCAATCGGATCATAGAGAGCATCAGAAGAGGTCCAGGGTCACATGACAAGAACATTGTTCTTCCTCTCCTCAAGTCACTGGTCAAACCACAAATTGAATATTGTGGACAGTTTTGGGCACCGGCACTCAGGAAGAACATACAAGATCTTGAGCGGGTACAAAGGAGGCAACTAAAGTAATAAATGGAATGGGTGAACTACAATACCCAGAGAGGCTATGGAAAGTGGGGTTACTTAGTTTAGAAAAAGATGTCTGAGGGGCGCTCTAATAACTATGTATAGATATATCAGGGGTCAGTACAGAGATCTCTCCCATCATCTATTATACCCAGGACTGTAACAAGGGGGCGCTCTAATAACTATGTATAATATATCAGGGTCAGTACAGAGATCTCTCCCATCATCTATTATACCCAGGACTGTAACAAGGGGGCGCTCTAATAACTATGTATAGATATATCAGGGGTCAGTACAGAGATCTCTACCATCATCTATTATACCCAGGACTATAACAAGGGGATGCTCTAATAACTATGTATAATATATCAGGGTCAGTACAGAGATCTCTCCCATCATCTATTATACCCAGGACTGTAACAAGGGGGCGCTCTAATAACTATGTATAGATATATCAGGGGTCAGTACAGAGATCTCTCCCATCATCTATTATACCCAGGACTGTAACAAGGGGGGCGCTCTAATAACTATGTATATTATATCAGGGGTCAGTACAGAGATCTCTCCCATCATCTATTATACCCAGGACTGTAACAAGGGGGCGCTCTAATAACTATGTATAGATATATCAGGGTTCAGTACAGAGATCTCTACCATCATCTATTATACCCAGGACTATAACAAGGGGGCGCTCTAATAACTATGTAAAGATATATCAGGGGTCAGCACAGAGATCTCTCCCATCAGCTATTATACCCAGGACTATAACAAGGGGGCGCTCTAATAACTATGTATAATATATCAGGGGTCAGTACAGAGATCCCTCCCATCATCTATTATACCCAGGACTGTAACAAGGGGGCGCTCTAATAACTATGTATAATATATCAGGGGTCAGTACAGAGAGCTCTCCCATCATCTATTATACCCAGGACTGTAACAAGGGGGCGCTCTAATAACTATGTATAATATATCAGGGGTCAGTACAGAGAGCTCTCCCATCATCTATTATACCCAGGACTGTAACAAGGGGGCGCTCTAATAACTATGTATAATATATCAGGGGTCAGTACAGAGATCTCTCCCATCATCTATTATACCCAGGACTGTAACAAGGGGGCGCTCTAATAACTATGTATAATATATCAGGGGTCAGTACAGAGAGCTCTCCCATCATCTATTATACCCAGGACTGTAACAAGCGGGCGCTCTAATAACTATGTATAGATATATCAGGGGTCAGTACAGAGATCTCTCCCATCATCTATAATACCTAGGACTGTAACCAGGGGGCGCTCTAATAACTATGTATAATATATCAAGGTAAGTACAGAGATCTCTCCCATCATCTATTATACCCAGGACTGTAACAAGGGGGCGCTCTAATAACTATGTATAGATATATCAGGGTACAGTACAGCGATCTCTTCCATCATCTATTATACCCAGGACTGTAACAAGGGGGCGCTCTAATAACTATGTATAGATATATCAGGGGTCAGTGCAGAGATCTCTCCCATCATCTATTATACCCAGGACTATAACAAGGGGGCGCTCTAATAACTATGTATAGATATATCAGGGGTCAGTGCTGAGATCTCTCCCATCATCTATTATACCCAGGACTATAACAAGGGGGCGCTCTAATAACTATGTATAGATATATCAGGGGTCAGTGCTGAGATCTCTCCCATCATCTATTATACCGAGGACTGTAACAAGGGGGCGCTCTAATAACTATGTATATTATATCAGGGGTCAGTACAGCGATCTCTCCCATCACCTATTATACCCAGGACTGAAACAAGGGGGCGCTCTAATAACTATGTATAGATATATCAGTGGTCAGTACAGAGATCTCTCCCATCATCTATTATACCCAGGACTGTAACAAGGGGGGCGCTCTAATAACTATGTATATTATATCAGGGGTCAGTACAGAGATCTCTCCCATCATCTATTATACCCAGGACTGTAACAAGGGGGCGCTCTAATAACTATGTATAGATATATCAGGGTTCAGTACAGAGATCTCTACCATCATCTATTATACCCAGGACTATAACAAGGGGGCGCTCTAATAACTATGTAAAGATATATCAGGGGTCAGTACAGAGATCTCTCCCATCAGCTATTATACCCAGGACTATAACAAGGAGGCGCTCTAATAACTATGTATAATATATCAGGGGTCAGTACAGAGATCCCTCCCATCATCTATTATACCCAGGACTGTAACAAGGGGTGCTCTAATAATGATGTATAATATATCAGGGGTCAGTAGAAAGATCTCTCCATCATCTATTATACCCAGGACTGTAACAAGGGGGCGCTCTAATAACTATATATAGATATATCAGGCGACAGTACAGAGATCTCTCCCATCATCTATTATACCTAGGACTGTAACAAGGGGGCGCTCTAATAACTATGTATAATATATCAGGGTCAGTACAGAGATCTCTCCCATCATCTATTATACCCAGGACTGTAATAAGGGGGCGCTCTAATAACTATGTATAGATATATCAGGGGTCAGTACAGAGATCTCTCCCATCATCTATAATACCCAGGACTGTAACAAGGGGGCGCTCTAATAACTATGTATAGATATATGAGGGGTCAGTACAGAGATCTCTCCATCATCTATTATACCCAGGACTGTAACAAGGGGGTGCTCTAATAACTATGTATAGGTATATCAGGGGTCAGTACAGAGATCTCTCCATCATCTATTATACCTAGGACTGTAACAAGGAGGCGCTCTAATAGCTATGTATATATATATCAGGGGTCAGTACAGAGGTCTCTCCATCATCTATTATACCCAGGACTGTAACAAGGGGGTGCTCTAATAACTATGTATATATATATCAGGGGTCAGTACAGAGATCTCTCCATCATCTATTATACCCAGGACTGTAAAAAGGGGGCGCTCTAATAACTATGTATAGATATATCAGGGGTCAGTACAGAGATCTCTCCATCATCTATTATACCCAGGACTGTAACAAGGGGGCGCTCTAATCACTATGTATAGATATATCAGGGGACAGTACAGAGATCTCTCCTATCATCTATTATACCCAGGACTGTAACAAGGGGGCGCTCTAATAACTATGTATAATATATCAGGGTCAGTACAGAGATCTCTCCCATCATCTATTATACCCAGGACTGTAACAAGGGGGCGCTCTAATAACTATGTATAGATATATCAGGGGTCCGTACAGAGATCTCTCCCATCATCTATTATACCCAGGACTGTAACAAGGGGGCGCTCTAATAACTATGTATAATATATCAGGGGTCCGTACAGAGATCTCTCCATCATCTATTATACCCAGGACTGTAACATGGGGGCGCTCTAATAATTATGTATATATATATATATATATCAGGGATTAGTACAGAGATCTCCCCCATCATCTATTATACCCAGGACTGTAACAAGGGGGCGCTCTAATAACTATGTATAGATATACGGGGGGTCAGTACAGAGATCTCTCCCATCATCTATTATACCCAGGACTGTAACAAGGGGGCGATCTAATAACTATGTATAATATATCAGGGGTCAGTACAGAGATCTCTACCATCATCTATTATACCCAGGACTGTACCAAGGGGGCGCTCTAATAACTATGTATAGATATATCAGAGATCAGTACAGAGATCTCTCCCATCATCTATTATACCCAGGACTGTAACAAGGGGGCACTCTAATAACTATGTATAGATATATCAGGGGTCAGTACAGAGATCTCTCCCATCATCTATTATACCCAGGACTGTAACAAGGGGGCGCTCTAATAACTATGTGTAGATATATCAGGGGTCCGTACAGAGATCTCCCCCATCATCTATTATGCACAGGACTGTAACATATAAGTGCCAGCTACCTACCCTGCACAGCGATTACTGTTCTATAACCTCCAGTCATAGTGATTACTGTGCCCCCTCTATAGCCCCCTGACAGTAATAGTGCCCCTCCATTAGAACCATCCGTTGTATCACTTGCACTGTCAGTACTCGCTGTCCCAGCACCGAGACGCAGAGTCCCAGCAGTGAAAGAGATACAACAGATTGGGGCGCATTAACCAAACTTTTTGTCGCAGTTTCTGGTGTAAAAAAAGTTACAAATATTTGCAAAACTTTTCATTTTTCTGTGTTGCCCACAGATCTATGTATTGGTGTACCAGCAGTGTTCGCCTTGTCAGGAGACGGCATACACGTCTCTGATGAGGACCACCAGGCCATAAACGTTATCACTGACCGGCAGGCATTTACTGGAAGCCGTACCCCCTCCCGGACGTCTGACTACTACCACCATCATGGAGAGCGGCTCTGCAAAGTTTACACCAGACTGAGGAGATGGAAAGAATGAGATGCTGGAGGGCGGCCCCTCTGAGGAATGTACAGGGAAAGCACTCCTGTACCTGGCAGATGTGAGGGGAGGAGACCCCCGCTGCTCTGTGCAGGTTACACAAAGCTCCTACTGTATACAGCCGGCTGCCTCCTGAGCAATATACCGCATCGCCGTTCCCTGCCATAAACTAGCCAAGTGTACAGGAGAAAGCCAACATCCACCAGGGCCACACATCTCTATCACTGCTGACAACCAGACAGTTTATCCTGTCTGAGAGGTAGTCACAGTCCCGCCCCCTGCTGATGACATCACTGATGACATGTGATTGTGCAGAGCGTATACTGCAGGGAGGAGCTTTCAATAAACAGTCCCATTCTGTGCAGATACAGTCAGACAGGTGCCATACGCCGTCACCATGTTTACCGGTCATGAGCAAAGTATGAGGCCACCGCAGGCTGCTGGGAAGAGGGGGAGGGGCGGTGAGTAATGGAAGCTGCGGGTACGTCCCGGCCTGTCCGTTTTCCCAGAGTAATCCATTATGTTTCTGATACATATTAGATTGTACAGAGGACTCAGGTTCTACGCCCCGTGAACACGGGGAACATCAGAGAGTGGGGATGCTCCTATGAATATAAAACTATCCTTCGCTGCTCTCTCAGGGACGTCAGGCACAGCTTGATATAATAGCCGGCCGGACGGACAGTGAGCTGAAGGCTCTTACCTTCTTCCACACATTTCAGTCTCCACATTGACCTCACCAGCCCCTCTACCATAGACTGAAGGCCGTAAACAAGGCGAAAGACTATATCGACCTCACCAGCCCCTCTACCATAGACTGAAGGCCGTAAACAAGGCGAAAGACTATATCGACCTCACCAGCCCCTCTACCATAGACTGAAGGCCATGTACAGGGCGAACAACCACATTGACCTCACCAGCCCCTCTACCATAGACTGAAGGCCACGTAAAGAGCAGACAACCACATAGACCTCACCAGCCCCTCTACCATAGACTGAAGGCATGTACAGGGCAAACAACCGCATTGACCTCACCAGCCCCTCTACCATAGACTGAAAGCTGTGTACAGAGCAGACGACCACATTGACCTCACCAGCCCCTCTACCATAGACTGAAGGCCATGTACAGGGCGAACAACCACATAGACCTCACCAACCCCTGTACCATAGACTGAAGGCCCTAAACAGGGCGAAAGACTATATCGACCTCACCAGCCCCTCTACCATAGACTGAAGGCCATGTACAGGGCGAACAACCACATTGACCTCACCAACCCCTCTACCATAGACTGAAGGCCGTAAACAAGGCGAAAGACTATATCGACCTCACCAGCCCCTCTACCATAGACTGAAGGCCGTAAACAAGGCGAAAGACTATATCGACCTCACCAGCCCCTCTACCATAGACTGAAGGCCGTAAACAAGGCGAAAGACTATATCGACCTCACCAGCCCCTCTACCATAGACTGAAGGTCATGTAAAGAGCATACAACCACATAGACCTCACCAGCCCCTCTACCATAGACTGAAGGCATGTACAGGGCAAACAACCACATTGACCTCACCAGCCCCTCTACCATAGACTGAAAGCCGTGTACAGAGCAGACGACCACATCGACCTCACCAACCCCTCTACCATAGACTGAAGGCCATGTACAGGGCAAACAACCACATTGACCTCACCAGCCACTCTACCATAGACTGAAGGCCGTGTACAGAGCAGATGACCACATCGACCTCACCAACCCCTCTACCATAGACTGAAGGCCGTGTACAGGGCAAACAACCACATTGACCTCACCAACTCCTCTATCATAGACTGAAGGCTGTAAACAAGACGAAAGACTATATCGACCTCACCAGCCCCTCTACCATAGACTGAAGGCTGTGTACAGGGCGAACAATCACATAGACCTCACCAACCCCTCTACCATAGACTGAAGGCTGTGTACAGGGCGAACAACCACATAGACCTCACCAACCCCTCTACCATAGACTGAAGGCCGTGTACAAGGCAAACAACCACATTGACCTCACCAACCCCTCTACCATAGACTGAAGGCCGTGTACAGTGCAAACAACCACATTGACCTTACCAACCCCTCTACCATAGACTGAAGGCCGTGTACAGTGCAAACAACCACATTGACCTCGCCAACCCCTGTACCATAGACTGAAGGCCCTAAACAGGGCGAAAGACTATATCGACCTCCCCAGCCCCTCTACCATAGGCTGAAGGCCGTGTACAGAGCAGACGACCACATCGACCTCACCAACCCCTCTAGCATAGATTGAAGGCCGTGTACAGGGCAAACAACCACATTGACCTCACCAACCCCTCTACCATAGACTGAAGGCCGTGTACAGGGCAAACAACGACATTGACCTCACCAGCCCCTCTACCATAGACTAAAGGCCGTAAACAAGGCGAAAGACTATATCGATCTCACCAACCCCTCTACCATAGACTGAAGGCCGTGTACAGGGCAAACAACCACACTGACCTCACCAACCCCTCTACCATAGACTGAAGGCCGTGTACAGGGCAAACAACCACATTGACCTCACCAACTCCTCTATCATAGACTGTAGGCTGTAAACAGGGCAAAAGACTATATCGACCTCACCAGCCCCTCTACCATAGACTGAAGGCCATGTACAGGGCGAACAACCACATTGACCTCACCAACCCCTCTACCATAGACTGAAGGCCATGTACAGGGCGAACAACCACATTGACCTCACCAACTCCTCTACCATAGACTGAAGGCTGTAAACAGGGCGAAAGACTATATCGATCTCACCAGCCCCTCTACCATAGACTGAAGGCTGTGTACAGGGCGAACAACCACATTGACCTCACCAACCCCTCTACCATAGACTGAAGGCCATGTACAGAGCAGACGACCACATAGACCTCACCAACACCTCTACCATAGACTGAAGGCCATGTACAGGGCGAACAACCACATTGACCTCACCAACTCCTCTACCATAGACTGAAGGCCATGTACAGAGCAGACGACCACATAGACCTCACCAACACTTCTACCTTAGACTGAAGGCCGTGTACAGGGCAAAAGACTATATCGACCTCACCAGCCCCTCTACCATAGACTGAAGGCCGTAAACAGGGCAAAAGACTATATCGATCTCACCAGCCCCTCTATCATAGACTGAAGGCCATGTACAGAGCAGACGACCACATTGACCTCACCAACACCTCTACCATAGACTGAAGGCTGTGTACAGGGCGAACAACCACATTTACCTCACCAACCCCTCTACCATAGACTGAAGGCCGTAAACAAGGCAAAAGACTATATCGACCTCACCAGCCCCTCTACCACAGACTGAAGGGCATGTACAGGGCAAAAGACTATATCGACCTCACCAGCCCCTCTACCATAGACTGAAGGCCATGTGCAGAGCCGACGACCACATCGACCTCACCAACCCCTCTACCATAGACTGAAGGCCGTGTACAGGGCAAACAACCACATTGACCTCACCAACTCCTCTATCATAGACTAAAGGCCGTAAATAGGGCAAAAGACTATATCGACCTCACCAGCCCCTCTACCATAGACTGTAGGCTGTAAACAAGACGAAAGACTATATCGATCTCACCAGCCCCTCTACCATAGACTGAAGGCCATGTAAAGAGCAGACAACCACATTGACCTCACCAACTCCTCTACCATAGACTAAAGGCTGTAAACAGGGCAAAAGACTATATCGACCTCACCAGCCCCTCTACCATAGACTGAAGGTCGTTTACAGAGCGAAGATTATGTATGGCAACGCAGCACTCAATAAGGATATCAGCAACCTGAGGTGGAAAATGCACCAACCCAGCAAAGCCCGGATCAAAGCCAGAAATAGTAGACAGGATGTATGGAGTAAACCAGGCAGCATCTAATGAGTTTCAACAAGTAAATTCATTTTATTTTTCCATAACACAAAAAGACGGTAACGTTTTGGCATCAACTGAAGCGGGCTTGAGAAAGGCTTCAGTTGAAGCCGAAACGTCGCCGTCTTTTTGTATTATGGAGGAATAAAAGGAATTTACTTGTTGAAACTCATCAGATGCTGCCTGGTTTACTCCATACATCCTGTATACAGAGTGAAAGACTATATCGGCCTCACCAGCCCCTCTACCATAGACTGAAGGCCATGTGCAGGGCAAAAGACTATATCGATCTTACCAGCCCCTCTACCATAGACTGAAGGTCGTGTGCAGGGTGAACAACCACATTGACCTCACCAGCCCCTCTACCATAGACTGAAGGCCATGTACAGGGCGAACAACCACATTGACCTCACCAACACCTCTACCATAGACTGAAGGCCATGTGCAGGGCGAAAGACTATATCGACCTCACCAGCCCCTCTACCATAGACTGAAGGCCATGTGCAGGGCGAAAGACTATATTGACCTCACCAGCCCCTCTACCATAGACTGAAGGTCGTGTGCAGGGTGAACAACCACATTGACCTCATCAATCCCACTACCATAGACTGAAGGCCGTAAACAGGGCGAAAGACCATATCGATCTCACCAGCCCCTCTACCATAGACTGAAGGCCGTGTACAGAGCAGACGACCACATTGACCTCACTAACACCTCTACCATAGACTGAAGGCCATGTGCAGGGCGAAAGACTGTATTGACCTCACCAGCCCCTCTACCATAGACTGAAGGCCATGTGCAGGGCGAAAGACTGTATTGACCTCACCAGCCCCTCTACCATAGACTGAAGGCCATGTACAGTGCAGACGACCACATAGACCTCACCAACCCCTCTACCATAGACTGAAGGCTGTAAAGAGGGCGAATGACCACATCAACCACTCCCACTGGCAAAAGGACGCAGGCGTGCAGCCGCCGGCACACAGAACGCAGGTGTGCAGCCACTGGCCCCGGGCGTGCCCGCAGTCACCGGCGCAGGGCGTGCCCGCAGTCACCGGCGCAGGGTGCGCCTACAGCCACCGGCACAGGGCGCAGGCTTACGTGCAGCGACCCTACCTGTACTGTTCGTCCTGTAGCGCCCTCTACCTGTGGCAACTGTCCTGTAGCGCTCTATACCTGTAGTGTCTGTCCTGTAGAGCCCTCTACCTGTAGGCAACTGTCCTGTAGTGCACTATACCTGTAGCGCCCGTCCTGTAGAGCCCTCTAGCTGTAGCGCCCGTCCTGTTGAGCCCTCTAGCTGTAGCGCCCGTCCTGTAGAGCCCTCTAGCTGTAGCGCCCGTCCTGTAGAGCCCTCTAGCTGTAGCGCCCGTCCTGTAGAGCCCTCTAGCTGTAGCGCCCGTCCTGTAGAGCCCTCTAGCTGTAGCGCCCGTCCTGTAGAGCCCTCTAGCTGTAGCGCCCGTCCTGTTGAGCCCTCTAGCTGTAGCGCCCGTCCTGTGGAGCCCTCTAGCTGTAGCGCCCGTCCTGTAGAGCCCTCTAGCTGTAGCGCCCGTCCTGTAGAGCCCTCTAGCTGTAGCGCCCGTCCTGTAGAGCCCTCTAGCTGTAGCGCCCGTCCTGTAGAGCCCTCTAGCTGTAGCGCCCGTCCTGTAGAGCCCTCTAGCTGTAGCGCCCGTCCTGTAGAGCCCTCTAGCTGTAGCGCCCGTCCTGTAGAGCCCTCTAGCTGTAGCGCCCGTCCTGTAGAGCCCTCTAGCTGTAGCGCCCGTCCTGTAGAGCCCTCTAGCTGTAGCACCCGTCCTGTAGAGCCCTCTAGCTGTAGCCCCCGTCCTGTAGAGCCCTCTAGCTGTAGCCCCCGTCCTGTAGAGCCCTCTAGCAGTAGCACCCATCCTGTAGAGCCCTCTAGCTGTAGCGCCCGTCCTGGACCGCCCTCTAGCTGTAGCGCACGTCCTGGACCGCCCTCTAGCTGTAGCGCACGTCCTGGACCACCCTCTACCTGTAGCGCACGTCCTGGACCGCCCTCTACCTGTAGCGCACGTCCTGTAGCGCCCTCTACCTGTAGCGCACGTCCTGTAGCGCCCTCTACCTGTAGCGCACGTCCTGTAGCGCCCTCTACCTGTAGCGCACGTCCTGTAGCCCCCCCCTCTACCTGTAGCGCACGTCCTGTAGCGCCCTCTACCTGTAGCGCACGTCCTGTAGCGCCCTCTACCTGTAGCGCACGTCCTGGACCGCCCTCTACCTGCACTGCACGTCCTGTAGCGCCCTCTATCTGCACAACATGGAACTTGAGTGGCGCAGAGTGTTAAGGCAGCAGAAATGCAGTCCTAACCTCTCACTCATGACCTGAAGATTGTGGGTTCAATCCCTGCATGGTTCCAAAATCAGTACCCAGCTTGGTGGGGGTAAAAATTGACTGGGGAAAGTCAAACGACCCGCAAAAACAGTCTGACAAGAAAATGTCACGGTGAGATGTCACCCTAGGAGTCTTGGTGCCTGCACCTACCTTTACCTACCTGCACCACACATCCTGTAGTGCCTTCTACCTGCACCATTCCCATAGACATTTCCGTCATCACAAATCATTATGGTGCTCCGTAGACTGATTCTGTAACTTTCGAGAGACTTCTGGGGAGACGAGTCGTTGGGGACTTACCTCGCCCATTGCTCTGGATGAATTGTATGACACTGGCCACATCATTGTCCTCTGGATACATCTGGTATCGCACGGTCAGATTGCTAAACTCCTTGTCCAGAGCCCAGAAGACCCCCTCAATGATGAAGTAATGCGGTCGGTCATCCTTCTTCACGTCGTGGTAAACAAGGGCTGCTCGGGAACTCCAGTTGAAGTGATCATGCAGATGGGACACAAACTCTCCCAGCTTGTTCGCCGTCGGCCCGGTCCTCACCGTCGTGTTGTATTGATCATCATCTGGTTTAAATCCAAAGGCCAATGCACCAGCAGTGATGAGGGGGAGGCGCCAATGAGCAGCGAAGCGGGCCACAGAGGCAGCCGGGTACACGCAGCCCGGACCAAAGAGCACATCTGGGTTGTGGTAGAGCCTCAGGTCCACGGCCTTGAGAGGAGCCACATACTCCGAGCAGGCGCCATCAAGTTCGGAGCTGGCGAACACGGTTTTGAAGTGGTACCCAGGCAGCAGCTGAAGTTCATTCTGCACTTTTTCCACGGCCATGCGCAGAGCCGGAGACACACGGGGCCATGACCAGGCGTAACGCAGGTTGCTCTCTGGTAGGACCACGGCCAGGGTCAGCGTGCGGTTCATGGAGGGGTTCTGCTTTGTACGCAGTGGACAGAAGGACAGGAAAAGAAAGAAGAAGAGGAAGGTAGCCAAAGCGGTGAGTCTCAGCGCAGGGCTGCACGCCAACATGGGCATCATCACATCAATGAGCAGCTCGTCTCTTGGGCGGCGGACGCACGTCTCACGTATGTACATGGGCCATAACCTTCACACCCAAAGGGTAACGTCAGCCTGGGTAGACAGGACTACAGAGCACAGCTATCCCGCAGCTAGAAGACAACTCTCCTCCTACTTCACAACCCCCTCACCTCTCATCCAGATGTCATACCGCAGGCCCAATGAGAGGGGCACAACTCCCCCTGCAGGAGCGCCGCGGGTACCGCAGCCTGTAACGCTATCTGCAGCTTCGTAACAGCCTAAAAACAGATCTCTTAATCTCTATATGTTGTTGTTGGAATCCTGAGGCCTCGGAGAGCCAGGACGTCAGCCGGGCGGGCCCTATGGAATGTGTAGGTGCTGGATGGGTCTCCAGTGACGCTGGGTCGGGGTCCATTTGTTGCCATCTGTCACTGGAGAGATCTCAGCTATGTGCATCCTCCTACCAGACCTTAAAAAGATTTTACCGCATGGCTTCCCAAAAATTCCATGACGGGAAACCCTTTACTGACAGAACATTAGTGCAAGAAGAACCAGACGAAGACGAAAAGCCAAGCGAATGTCACTTCTAGGAAGATGGAAGACGAGCTGCAAGGGGACCAAGCCCTGACGCTGCCTGGGGCCAAGTGGGAAATGCCCCCTTCTCGCAAAAAGAACCCTCTTAACAGGCAATGAAAGCACCAAAACACAAGATACCAAACACATAATGGATCCAATGAGACTTCTCTGAAGTGACAGAGTAGTTGTGCCCCTCTTAGTGGCCCCAACAGTAATAGTGCCCCCTGCAGTGGTCTCAATAGCACTAGTGGCCCCAGTTGTAGTAGTGACCCTCACAGTGGCCCCAATAGTACTAATGAATGCCACAGAGTCCTTAATTGTACTAGTGACACCAATAGTATGAGTGACCCACACAGTGGTCCCAATAGTACTGGTGACTCACACGGTGGCCCTTTTAGTAATACTGGCCCCTGCAGTGGCCCCAATAGTACTAGCTTCCCCAGTTGTAGAAGTGATCCTCATAGTGGCCCCAATAGTACTAATGAACGCCACAGAGTCCTTAATTGTACTAGTGACCCCCTATGGTACTAGTAAAGCACACAGTGGCCTAAGTAGAACTGGTGACCCCCAATAGTACAAGTGATCCCCAATAGTACCAGTGATCCCCAATAGTACTAGTCACCCACATAGTGGTCCCAATAGTACTGGTAGCCCTTTTAGTAATACTGCCCCCTGCAATGGCTCCAATAGTACTAATTAACCCCACAGAGGCCTCAATTATACTAGTGACCCCAATAGTACTATAGAATTATAGAATGGTAGAGTCTGAAGGGACCTCCGGGGTCATCGGGTCTGACCCCCTGCTCAGTGCAGGAGTCACTAAATCATCCCAGACAGATGTCTGTCCGGCCTCTGAAGACTTCCATTGAAGGAGAACTCCCCACCTACTGTGGCAACCTGTTCCACTCATTGATCCCCTCACTGTCTAATATCTAATCTGTGTCTTCTCCCTCTCAGTTTCATCCCATTGCTTCTAGTCTTTCCTTGTGCAGATGAGAATAGGGCTGATCCCTCTGCACTGTGACAGCTCTTCAGATATTTGTAGACGGCTATTAAAGGAGATGTCTCGAGGAAGCAGTGAATTTTTTTTTTTGCCCAGTCCCCCTAATTAAACATACGTTACTAATTACCCCTGTAAATTACTTTCCTAGCTGGTTTCTACTTACCGTTCCAGCGTTTCAGCAACTTATAAAACTTTTTCCCAAGATGGCCGCCAGCTCTTTTCGCATCGCTTGCTGTAGCCCGACGTGCGCGCTCCCGAGACGCTACCAGCTGTGTCTCCATGGCAACCAGACGCCCCGCAGCCGCCGACCGGACCCCTGGAGTGAACACGGCCGACCTGTCACCCACCGCCAGGCAGAAGTTAACCGGCGCAGCCCCCCCCCCCATCACAGCGGCAGCCCCCCCGGCCCAGCGACGCCCCCCCCCCCCGGCCCAGCGACAGCCCCCCCCCCCCCCGGCCCAGCGCTAGTTCCCCCGGCGCAGCGACAGCCCCCCCCCCCCGGCCCAGCGACAGCCCCCCCCCGGCCCAGCTCTAGTTCCCGCGGCGCAGCGACAGCCCCCCCCATCACAGCGGCAGCCCCCCCGGCCTAGCGCTAGTTCCCCCATCACAGCGGCAGCCCTCCCGGCCCAGCGACAGCCCCCCCCCCCGGCCCAGCGACAGCCCCCCCCCCCCCCCCCCGGCCCAGCGCTAGTTCCCCCATCACAGCGGCAGCCCCCCCCCCCCCGGCGCAGCCCGGCGGAGCGGCAGCCCCCCCGGCCCATCACTTACCTGGGTGGCAGGACGGCAGGACAGCTGGGCGGCTCTGCACCTTCCTCTAACAGAGGAAGGTACAGAATGGCCGCTCCAGCGCGCTCCCGAGCAGTGACAGCTCGTCTGTGCATGCGCAGAAGAGCTGTAGCGGGGAGCACACTGAAGCGGCTCGTGCTGAAAGGAGAAGACCGGACTGCGCAAGCGCGTCTAAAAAAGCAAGCTGCCGGCGAATTTAGACGGAACCATGGAGACGAGGACGCTAGCAACGGAGCAGGTAAGTGAATAACTTCTGTATGGCTCATATTTAATGCACGATGTATATTACAAAGTGCATTAATATGGCCATACGGAAGTGTATACCCCCACTTGTTTCGCGAGACCACCCCTTTAAGTGTCCTCTCAGCCTTCTCTTCTGCTAAACATTCCCAGATCCTTTACCCGTTCCTCATAGGACATGATTTGCAGACCGCTCACCCTCTTGGTCTTCTGCTTCTGTAGTAATAGTGACCTTGACAATGGTGCAAGTAGTACTAGTGACCCCTACATTGGCAATGGTAGTGCTTATGACCCTCACAATGGCTCCAGTAGTACTAGTAACCCCCACAGTAGCCCCATTAGTAATACCAAGCCCCCCTCCCCCACACACAAACACACACAGTGGCCCCATTAGTAATACTGACCCCCCACAGCGGCCACAGTAGTATTACTGCCCCCCCCCCCCACAGCGGTCCCAGTAGTAATACTGAACCCCACAGTGGCAATGATAGTACTTGTGACCCTCACAATGGCGCCAGTAGTACTAGTAACCCCCACATTGGCTCTGGTAATACTTGTGACCCACACAGTGGCCCAATTAGTAATAGTGACCCTCAAAATGGCCCCAGTAAGACTAGTGACCTCCCACATTGGCCCCAGTAGTACTAGTGACCTCCCACATTGGCCACAGTAGTACTAGTGACCCCCCACATTGGCCCCAGTAGTACTAGTGACCCCCCACATTGGCCCCAGTAAGACTAGTGACCTCCCACATTGGCCCCAGTAGTACTAGTGACCTCCCACATTGGCCACAGTAGTACTAGTGACCGCCCACATTGGCCCCAGTAGTACTAGTGACCCCCCACATTGGCCCCAGTAGTACTAGTGACCTCCCACATTGGTACTGGTAGTATTTGTGACCCCCACAGTGGCCTCAGTAGTAATGGTGAACACACACAGTTGCCCGACTAGTAAAAGTGACCCTCACAATGGCCCCAGTAGTACTAGTAACCCACACATTGGTTATATTGGTATTAGTGACCCCGGTAGTAATAATGACCTCCACTGTGGCCTCAGTAGCTATGATGAACCCCCACAGTAGCCTCAGTAGTACTAGTAACCACTTTGGCACTGGTAATACTTGTGACCCTTATAATAGACACAGTAGTACCAGTGACCCACACAGTGGTCCCATTAGTAATACTGACCCTCACAGTGGACCAGGTAGTAATAGTGACCTCCACTGTGGCCCCATTTGTATCCTGCAAGCAGATGCTGTGGGGGATTTTAGGGGCCACAGGTTTAGCAGCTGCAGCCCCCGGCAGACCAGAGCTATGGACTGAGTAAGTGAAATGCCTGTCAGGTTGCTACCTGGCCGCTTCCAGCTGGCAACGATCTTTTATAAAATGACTAGTAAAAACTAGTTACTGGCCAGATGGCATCCCGGCGCCCACTGAGGACCTGCTGCCACCTGCGGTGTCGTGGTACAGGCACCCCTGAACTGCTGGGGATCATGTCCTATACCTGAGGCTCTACCTGATCCCTCAGCACTGTAGCCACTACCTCTGAGCCCCAGCTACAGGTGGCCCTTAGATCACGTGTAGCCACTTGTGGCCTCATATCTTGCCTGGTGTGAATAGGAAGGTGGCCCACTGACCGGACATGTCGGTAATAAGTGTCCCCCTGGCCATCAGCATACACATCCGATGACGTGGCCCCCAGAGCACAAGACTACTGAAGACGCGCAGCGCGGACGACCCTTCAGTAACACGAGGCCCAGAGCTGCAGTGTCGTCACTGTGTGTCAGGAACAGATCTCAGGCACCATCTGCCATGAAGTTACAACCTGGGGGACTCATCTGGCACCGGGCCGGGTGGGAATGCCAATAGTTACACCCCTGCCACAAAAAGAGCCATCAAAGTAATACTGGTCACAGATGCCCCTCGCACGGATGCTGAAGTCCAATGCTGCACCCTGCAGTCCAGCTGCAGTACTACAAGCAGCCTCGCTAGCACCACCGAGCAGAGCGTTCACATGGAGAAGAACTGCGAAGTAAATGCAGAAGGCAGAAAGAAAGGGACGTCCGGGGGGGCCAGAATGGGGCAGTATATTAGCTGTATGTAAAATAAAATGAACTGCGTCCAACTATATGTGCAGTGCGACACATTATATGTACCATGTACCTGTATACAGATTATATGTGCCTGCCTGTATACAGATTATATGTACCTGTATACAGATTATATGTACCCGTATACACATTATATGTACCATGTACCTGTATACAGATTATATGTACCATGTACACAGATTATATGTACCCGTATACAGATTATATGTACAAGTATACTGATTATATGTACAATGTACCTGTATACAGATTATATGTACCTGTATACAGATTATATGTGCCTGTATACAGATTATATGTACCTGTATACAGATTATATGTACAAGTATACTGATTATATGTGCCTGTATACAGATTATATGTACCTGTATACAGATTATATGTACAATGTACCTTATACAGATTATATGTACCTGTATACAGATTATATGTACCTGTATACAGATTATATGTGCCAGTATGCAGATTATATGTACAAGTATACAGATTATATGTGCCTGTATACATATTATATGTGCCTGTATACAGATTATATGTACAAGTATACAGATTATATGTGCCTGTATACGGATTATATGTACCTGTATGCAGATTATATGTACCAGTATGCAGGTTATATGTGCCTGTATACAGATTATATGTGCCTGTATACAGATTATATGTACCTTTATACAGATTATATGTGCCTGTATACAGATTATATGTACAAGTATACTGATTATATGTGCCTTTATACAGATTATATGTACCATGTGCCTGTATACAGATTATATGTGCCTGTATACAGATTATATGTACCTGTATACAGATTATATGTACAAGTATACTGATTATATGTGCCTTTATACAGATTATATGTACCATGTGCCTGTATACAGATTATATGTGCCGGTATACAGATTATATGTACAAGTATACTGATTATATGTGCCTGTATACAGATTATATGTACAATGCACCTGTATACAGATTATATGTACCATGTACCTGTATACAGATTATATGTACCATGTACCTGTATACAGATTATATGTACCCGTATACAGATTATATGTACAAGTATACTGATTATATGTACCATGTGCCTGTATACAGATTATATGTACCTGTATACAGATTATATGTACCATGTACCTGTATACAGATTATATCTGCCTGCCTGTATACAGATTATATGTACCCGTATACAGATTATATGTACAAGTATACTGATTATATGTACCATGTGCCTGTATACAGATTATATGTGCCGGTATACAGATTATATGTACAAGTATACAGATTATATGTACAAGTATACAGATTATATGTGCCTGTATACAGATTATATGCACCTGTATATAGATTATATGTGCCATGTACCTGTAAACAGATTATATGTACCTGTATACAGATTATATGTACCAATAAACAGATTATATGTACCTTTATACAGATTATATGTACAAGTATACTGATTATATGTGCCTGTATACAGATTATATGTACCTGTATACAGATTATATGTACCATGTACCTGTATACAGATTATATGTGCCTGTATACAGAATATATGTACCATGTACCAGTATACAGATTATATGTACAAGTATACTGATTATATGTACCATGTACCTGTATATAGATGATATGTGCCGGTATACAGATTATATGTGCCTGTATACAGATTATATGTACAAGTATACAGATTATATGTACAAGTATACTGATTATATGTACCTGTATACAGATTATATGTACAAGTATACTGATTATATGTACCATGTGCCTGTATACAGATTATATGTACAAGTATACTGATTATATGTACCTGTATACAGATTATATGTACCAATATACAGATTATATGTACAAATATACAGATTATATGTGCCTGTATACAGATTATATGTACAAGTATACAGATTATATGTGCCTGTATACAGATTATATGTACAAGTATACTGATTATATGTGCCTGTATACAGATTATATGTACAAGTATACTGATTATATGTACCTGTATACAGATTATATGTCCAAGTATACAGATTATATGTACCTGTATACAGATTATATGTACCATGTACCTGTATACAGATTATATGTGCCTGTATACAGAATATATGTACCTGTATGCAGATTATATGTACCTGTATACAGGTTATATGTACCTGTATGCAGATTATATGTGCCTGTATACAGATTATATGTACATGTATACAGATTATATGTACAAGTATACTGATTATATGTACCATGTACCTGTATACAGATTATATGTACCAGTATACAGATTATATGTACCTGTATACAGATTATATGTACCATGTACCTGTATACAGATTATATGTACCATGTACCTGTATACAGATTATATGTACCTGTATACAGATTATATGTGCCTGTATACAGATTATATGTACAAGTATACAGATCATATGTGCCAGTATACAGATTATATGTACCTGTATACAGATTATATGTACAATGTACCAGTATACAGATTAAAAGTACAATGAACCTGTATACAAATTATATGTACAATGTACCTGTATATAGATTATATGTGCCTGTATATAGATTATATGTGCCTGTATACAGATTATATGTACCATGTACCTGTATACAGATTATATGTGCCTGTATACAGATTATATGTGCCAATATACAGATTATATGTACAAGTATACAGATTACATGTATCTGTATACAGATTATATGTACCTGTATACAGATTTTATGTACCTGTATACGGATTATATGTGCCTGTATATAGATTATATGTACCTGTATACAGATTATATGTACCAGTATACAGATTTAATGTGCCTGTATATAGATTATATGTACCTGTATGCAGATTACATGTACAAGTATACAGATTGCGTACAATGCACCTGTATACAGATTATATGTGCCTTAATACAGATTATATGTACAAGTATACAGATTATATGTGCCTGAATACAGATTGTATGTACCAGTATACAGATTATATGTACAATGTACTTGTATACAGATTATATGTACTTGTATACAGATTATATGTACCTGTATACAGATTATATGTACAATCTACCTGTATACAGATTATATGTGCCTGTATACAGATTAAATGTACCTGAATACAGATTATATGTACCATGTACCTGTATACTAAAAGTACAATGTACCTGTATGCAGATTATATGTACCATGTACCTGTATAGAGATTATATGTACCAGTATACAGATTATATGTACCTGTATACAGATTATATGTACCATGTACCTGTATATAGATTATATGTACTTGTATACAGATTATTTGTACCTGTATAGAGATTATATGTACCAGTATACAGATTATATGTACCTGTATACAGATTATATGTACCATGTACCTGTATATAGATTATATGTACCTGTATACAGATTATTTGTACCTGTATAGAGATTATATGTACCATGTGCCTGTATACAGATTATATGTACCTGTATACAGATTATATGTACCATGTACCTGCATACAGATTATATATGCCTGTATACAGATTATATGTACCTGTATATAGATTATATGTACCTGTATACAGATTATATGTACCTGTATGCATATCATATGTACAATGTACCTGTATATAGATTATATGTACCTGTATACAGATTATATGTAGCATGTGCCTGTATACAGATTATATGTACCATGTACCTGTATACAGATTATATGTACCATGTACCTGTATACAGATTATATGTACCCGTATACAGATTATATGTACAAGTATACTGATTATATGTACCATGTGCCTGTATACAGATTATATGTACCTGTATACAGATTATATGTACCATGTACCTGTATACAGATTATATCTGCCTGCCTGTATACAGATTATATGTACCCGTATACAGATTATATGTACAAGTATACTGATTATATGTACCATGTGCCTGTATACAGATTATATGTGCCGGTATACAGATTATATGTACAAGTATACAGATTATATGTACAAGTATACTGATTATATGTGCCTGTATACAGATTATATGCACCTGTATATAGATTATATGTGCCATGTACCTGTATACAGATTATATGTACCAATATACAGATTATATGTACCTTTATACAGATTATATGTACAAGTATACTGATTATATGTGCCTGTATACAGATTATATGTACTTGTATACAGTTTATATGTACCTGTATACAGATTATATGTACCATGTACCTGTATACAGATTATATGTGCCTGTATACAGAATATATGTACCATGTACCAGTATACAGATTATATGTACAAGTACACTGATTATATGTACCATGTACCTGTATATAGATGATATGTGCCGGTATACAGATTATATGTGCCTGTATACAGATTATATGTACAAGTATACAGATTATATGTACAAGTATACTGATTATATGTACCTGTATACAGATTATATGTACAAGTATACTGATTATATGTACCATGTGCCTGTATACAGATTATATGTACAAGTATACTGATTATATGTACCTGTATACAGATTATATGTACCAATATACAGATTATATGTACAAATATACAGATTATATGTGCCTGTATACAGATTATATGTACAAGTATACAGATTATATGTGCCTGTATACAGATTATATGTACAAGTATACTGGTTATATGTGCCTGTATACAGATTATATGTACAAGTATACTGATTATATGTACCTGTATACAGATTATATGTACAAGTATACAGATTATATGTACCTGTATACAGATTATATGTACCATGTACCTGTATACAGATTATATGTGCCTGTATACAGAATATATGTACCTGTATGCAGATTATATGTACCTGTATACAGATTATATGTACCTGTATGCAGATTATATGTGCCTGTATACAGATTATATGTACATGTATACAGATTATATGTACAAGTATACTGATTATATGTACCATGTACCTGTATACAGATTAAATGTACCAGTATACAGATTATATGTACCTGTATACAGATTATATGTACCATGTACCTGTATACAGATTATATGTACCATGTACCTGTATACAGATTATATGTACCTGTATACAGATTATATGTGCCTGTATACAGATTATATGTACAAGTATACAGATCATATGTGCCAGTATACAGATTATATGCACCTGTATACAGATTATATGTGCCTGTATATAGATAATATGTACCTGCATACAGATTATATGTAAGACTTACCTGTATACAGATTATATGTGCCTGTCTACAGATTATATGTACCAGTATACAGATTTAATGTGCCTGTATATAGATTATATGTACCTGTATGCATATTACATGTACCTGTAAACAGATTGTGTACACTGCACCTGTATACAGATTATATGTGCCTTAATACAGATTATATGTACAAGTATACAGATTATATGTGCCTGTATACAGATTATATGTACCTGTATACAGATTATATGTACAATGTACCTGTATACAGATTAAAAGTACAATGAACCTGTATACAAATTATATGTACAATGTACCTGTATATAGATTATATGTGCCTGTATATAGATTATATGTGCCTGTATACAGATTATATGTACCATGTACTTGTATACAGATTATATGTGCCTGTATACAGATTATATGTGCCAATATACAGAATTTATGTACAAGTATACAGATTACATGTATCTGTATACAGATTATATGTACCTGTATACAGATTTTATGTACCAGTATACAGATTATATGTACCTGTATATAGATTATATGTACATTGTACCAGTATACAGATTATATGTACCTGTATACGGATTATATGTGCCTGTATATAGATTATATGTACCTGTATACAGATTATATGTACCAGTATACAGATTTAATGTGCCTGTATATAGATTATATGTACCTGTATGCAGATTACATGTACAAGTATACAGATTGCGTACAATGCACCTGTATACAGATTATATGTGCCTTAATACAGATTATATGTACAAGTATACAGATTATATGTGCCTGAATACAGATTGTATCTACCAGTATACAGATTATATGTACAATGTACTTGTATACAGATTATATGTACTTGTATACAGATTATATGTACCTGTATACAGATTATATGTACAATCTACCTGTATACAGATTATATGTGCCTGTATACAGATTAAATGTACCTGAATACAGATTATATGTACCATGTACCTGTATACAGATTAAAAGTACAATGTACCTGTATGCAGATTATATGTACCATGTACCTGTATAGAGATTATATGTACCAGTATACAGATTATATGTACCTGTATACAGATTATATGTACCATGTACCTGTATATAGATTATATGTACATGTATAGAGATTACATGTACCATGTGCCTGTATACAGATTATATGTACCTGTATACAGATTATATGTACCATGTACCTGCATACAGATTATATATGCCTGTATACAGATTATATGTACCTGTATATAGATTATATGTACCTGTATACAGATTATATGTACCTGTATGCATATCATATGTACAATGTACCTGTATATAGATTATATGTACCTGTATACAGATTATATGTAGCATGTGCCTGTATACAGATTATATGTGCCTGTATATAGATTATATGTACAATGTACCTGTATACCGATTATATGTATCTGTATAGAGATTATATGTACCTGTATGCATATTATATGTACCTGTATGCATATTATATGTGCAATGTACCTGTATACAGATTATATGTGCCTGTATACAGATAATATGCACCTGTATACAGATTATATGTACAATGTACCTGTATACAGATTATATGTACCATGTGTCTGTATACAGATTATATGTACCTGTATATAGATTATATGCACCTGTATACAGATTATATGTACAATGTACCTGTATACAGATTATATGTGCCTGTATATAGATTATATGTACCAGTATACAGATTATATGTACAAGTATACTGATTATATGTACAAGTATACTGATTATACGTACCTGTATATAGATTATATGTGCCTGTATATAGATTATATGTACCATGTACCTGTATACAGATTATATGTACAAGTATACAGATTATATGTGCCTGTATACAGATTATATGTACCATGTACCTGTATACAGATTATTTGTGCCTGTATATAGATTATATGTACCTGTATACAGATTATATGTACCATGTACCTATATACAGATTATATGTACAAGTATACAGATTATATGTGCCTGTATACAGATTATATGTACAAGTATACAGATTATATGTACCTGTATACGGATTATATGTGCCTGTATATAGATTATATGTACCTGCATACAGATTATATGTAACATGTACCTGTATACAGATTATATGTGCCTGTCTACCGATTATTTGTACCAGTATACAGATTTAATGTGCCTGTATATAGATTATATGTACCTGTATGCAGATTACATGTACAAGTATACAGATTGTGTACAATGCACCTGTATACAGATTATATGTGCCTTAATACAGATTATATGTACAAGTTTACAGATTATATGTGCCTGTATACAGATTGTATGTACCAGTATACAGATTATATGTACAATGTACCTGTATACAGATTATATGTGCCTGTATACAGATTATATGTACTTGTATACTGATTATATGTGCCTGTATACAGATTATATGTACAATGTACCTGTATACAGATTATATGTACCTGTATACAGAATATATGTACAATGTACCTGTATACAGATTAAAAGTACAATGTACCTGTATACAGATTATATGTACTTGTATACAGATTATATGTACCTGTATACAGATTATATGTACCTGTATATAGATTATATGTACCTGTATACAGATTATATGTACCTGTATAGAGATTATATGTACCATGTGCCTGTATACAGATTATATGTACCATGTACCTGCATACAGATTATATGTGCCTGTATACAGATTATATGTACCCGTATATAGATTATATGTACCTGTATACAGATTATATGTACCTGTATACAGATTATATGTACCTGTATGCATATTATATGTACAATGTACCTGTATACAGATTATATGTACCATGTGCCTGTATACAGATTATATGTGCCTGTATATAGATTATATGTACAATGTACCTGTATACCGATTATATGTACCTGTATACAGATTATATGTACCATGTGCCTGTATACAGATTATATGTACCAGTATACAGATTATATGTACCTGTATGCATATTATATGTGCAATGTACCTGTATACAGATTATATGTGCCTGTATACAGATTATATGTACCTGTATATAGATTATATGTACAATGTACCTGTATACAGATTATATGTACCATGTGCCTGTATACAGATTATATGTGCCTGTATATAGATTATATGTACAATGTACCTGTATACCGATTATATGTACCTTTATACAGATTATATGTGCCTGTATACAGATTATATGTACCTGTATGCAGATAATATGTGCCTGTATAGAGATTATATGTACCAGTATACAGATTATATGTACCTGTATACAGATTATATGTACCATGTACCTGTATACAGATTATATGTACCAGTATACAGATTATATGTACCTGTATACAGATTATATGTACCATGTACCTGTATACAGATTATATGTACAATGTACCGGTATACAGATTATATGTACCTGTTTACAGATTATATGTACCTGTATATAGATTATATGTACAATGTACCTGTATACCGATTATATGTACCTGTATATAGATTATATGTACCTGTATATAGATTTTATGTGCCTGTATACAGATTATATGTACAAGTATACTGATTATATGTACAATGTACCTGTATACAGATTATATGTGCCTGTATACAGATTATATGTACCTGTATGCAGATTATATGTGCCTGTATACAGATTATATGTACATGTATACTGATTATATGTACAAGTATACTGATTATATGTACCATGTACCTGTATACAGATTATATGTACCAGTATACAGATTATATGTACCTGTATACAGATTATATGTACCATGTACCTGTATACAGATTATATGTACCATGTACCTGTATACAGATTATATGTACCTGTATACAGATTATATGTGCCTGTATACAGATTATATGTACAAGTATACAGATCATATGTGCCAGTATACAGATTATATGTACCTGTATACAGAATTTATGTACAATGTACCAGTATACAGATTATATGCACCTGTATACAGATTATATGTGCCTGTATATAGATTATATGTACCTGCATACAGATTATATGTAACATTTACCTGTATACAGATTATATGTGCCTGTCTACAGATTATATGTACCAGTATACAGATTTAATGTGCCTGTATATAGATTATATGTACCTGTATGCATATTACATGTACCTGTATACAGATTGTGTACACTGCACCTGTATACAGATTATATGTGCCTTAATACAGATTATATGTACAAGTATACAGATTATATGTACCTGTATACAGATTATATGTACAATGTACCTGTATACAGATTAAAAGTACAATGAACCTGTATACAGATTATATGTACAATGTACCTGTATATAGATTATATGTGCCTGTATATAGATTATATGTGCCTGTATACAGATTATATGTACCATGTACCTGTATACAGATTATATGTGCCTGTATACAGATTATATGTGCCAATATACAGATTATATGTACAAGTATACAGATTACATGTATCTGTATACAGATTATATGTACCTGTATACAGATTTTATGTACCAGTATACAGATTATATGTACCTGTATACAGATTATATGTACATTGTACCAGTATACAGATTATATGTACCTGTATACGGATTATATGTGCCTGTATATAGATTATATGTACCTGTATACAGATTATATGTACCAGTACACAGATTTAATGTGCCTGTATATAGATTATATGTACCTGTATGCAGATTACATGTACAAGTATACAGATTGCGTACAATGCAACTGTATACAGATTATATGTGCCTTAATACAGATTATATGTACAAGTATACAGATTATATGTGCCTGTATACAGATTGTATGTACCAGTATACAGATTATATGTACAATGTACTTGTATACAGATTATATGTACTTGTATACAGATTATATGTACCTGTATACAGATTATATGTACAATCTACCTGTATACAGATTATATGTGCCTGTATACAGATTAAATGTACCTGAATACAGATTATATGTACAAAGTACCTGTATACAGATTAAAAGTACAATGTACCTGTATGCAGATTATATGTACCATGTACCTGTATAGAGATTATATGTACCAGTATACAGATTATATGTACCTGTATACAGATTATATGTACCATGTACCTGTATATAGATTATATGCGCCTGTATACAGATTATATGTGCCTGTATACAGATTATAAGTACAATGTACCTGTATACAGATTATATGTACCTGTATACAGATTATATGTACAATGAACCTGTATACAGATTATATGTGCCTGTATACAGATTATATGTGCCTGTATACAGATTATATTTACCATGTACCTGTATATAGATTATATGTACATGTATACAGATTATATGTACCTGTATACAGATTATATGTACCATGTACCTGTATATAGATTATATGTACCTGTATACAGATTATATGTACCTGTATAGAGATTATATGTACCATGTGCCTGTATACAAATTATATGTACCTGTATACAGATTATATGTACCATGTACCTGCATACAGATTATATATGCCTGTATACAGATTATATGTACCTGTATATAGATTATATGTACCTGTATACAGATTATATGTACCTGTATGCATATCATATGTACAATGTACCTGTATATAGATTATATGTACCTGTATACAGATTATATGTAGCATGTGCCAGTATACAGATTATATGTGCCTGTATATAGATTATATGTACAATGTACCTGTATACCGATTATATGTACCTGTATACAGATTATATGTACCTGTATAGAGATTATATGCACCTGTATACAGATTATATGTACAATGTACCTGTATACAGATTATATGTGCCTGTATATAGATTATATGTACCAGTATACAGATTATATGTGCCTGTATATAGATTATATGTACAATGTACCTGTATACCGATTATATGTACCTGTATACAGATTATATGTACCTGTATAGAGATTATATGCACCTGTATACAGATTATATGTACAATGTACCTATATACTGATTATATGTACAAGTATACTGATTATACGTACCTGTATATAGATTATATGTGCCTGTATATAGATTATATGTACCATGTACCTGTATACAGATTATATGTACAAGTATACAGATTATATGTGCCTGTATAGAGATTATATGTACCATGTACCTGTATACAGATTATTTGTGCCTGTATTCAGATTATATGTACCTGTATACAGATTATATGTACCATGTACCTATATACAGATTATATGTACAAGTATACAGATTATATGTGCCTGTATACAGATTATATGTACAAGTATACAGATTATATGTACCTGTATACGGATTATATGTGCCTGTATATGGATTATATGTACCTGCATACAGATTATATGTAACATTTACCTGTATACAGATTATATGTGCCTGTCTACCGATTATATGTACCAGTATACAGATTTAATGTGCCTGTATATAGATTATATGTACCTGTATGCAGATTACATGTACAAGTATACAGATTGTGTACAATGCACCTGTATACAGATTATATGTGCCTTAATACAGATTATATGTGCCTGTATACAGATTATACGTGCCTGTATACAGATTGTATGTACCAGTATACAGATTATATGTACAATGTACCTGTATACAGATTATATGTACCTGTATACAGATTATATGTACAATGTACCTGTATACAGATTATATGTACAAGTTTACAGATTATATGTGCCTGTATACAGATTGTATGTACCAGTATACAGATTATATGTACAATGTACCTGTATACAGATTATATGTACCTGTATACAGATTATATGTACAATGTACCTGTATACAGATTATATGTACCTGTATACAGATTATATGTACAATGTACCTGTATACAGATTAAAAGTACAATGTACCTGTATACAGATTATATGTACTTGTATACAGATTATATGTACCTGCATACAGATTATATGTAGCTGTATGCAGATTATATGTACCTGTATACAGATTATATGTACCATGTACCTGTATATAGATTATATGTACCTGTATACAGATTATATGTACCTGTATAGAGATTATATGTACCATGTGCCTGTATACAGATTATATGTACCATGTACCTGCATACAGATTATATGTGCCTGTATACAGATTATATGTACCCGTATATAGATTATATGTACCTGTATACAGATTATATGTACCTGTATACAGATTATATGTACCATGTACCTGTATATAGATTATATGTACCTGTATACAGATTATTTGTACCTGTATAGAGATTATATGTACCATGTGCCTGTATACAGATTATATGTACCTGTATACAGATTATATGTACCATGTACCTGCATACAGATTATATATGCCTGTATACAGATTATATGTACCTGTATATAGATTATATGTACCTGTATACAGATTATATGTACCTGTATGCATATCATATGTACAATGTACCTGTATATAGATTATATGTGCCTGTATATAGATTATATGTGCCTGTATACAGATTATATGTACCATGTACCTGTATACAGATTATATGTGCCTGTATACAGATTATATGTGCCAATATACAGATTATATGTACAAGTATACAGATTACATGTATCTGTATACAGATTATATGTACCTGTATACAGATTTTATGTACCAGTATACAGATTATATGTACCTGTATACAGATTATATGTACATTGTACCAGTATACAGATTATATGTACCTGTATACGGATTATATGTGCCTGTATATAGATTATATGTACCTGTATACAGATTATATGTACCAGTACACAGATTTAATGTGCCTGTATATAGATTATATGTACCTGTATGCAGATTACATGTACAAGTATACAGATTGCGTACAATGCAACTGTATACAGATTATATGTGCCTTAATACAGATTATATGTACAAGTATACAGATTATATGTGCCTGTATACAGATTGTATGTACCAGTATACAGATTATATGTACAATGTACTTGTATACAGATTATATGTACTTGTATACAGATTATATGTACCTGTATACAGATTATATGTACAATCTACCTGTATACAGATTATATGTGCCTGTATACAGATTAAATGTACCTGAATACAGATTATATGTACAAAGTACCTGTATACAGATTAAAAGTACAATGTACCTGTATGCAGATTATATGTACCATGTACCTGTATAGAGATTATATGTACCAGTATACAGATTATATGTACCTGTATACAGATTATATGTACCATGTACCTGTATATAGATTATATGCGCCTGTATACAGATTATATGTGCCTGTATACAGATTATATGTACAATGTACCTGTATACAGATTATATGTACCTGTATACAGATTATATGTACAATGAACCTGTATACAGATTATATGTGCCTGTATACAGATTATATGTGCCTGTATACAGATTATATTTACCATGTACCTGTATATAGATTATATGTACATGTATACAGATTATATGTACCTGTATACAGATTATATGTACCATGTACCTGTATATAGATTATATGTACCTGTATACAGATTATATGTACCTGTATAGAGATTATATGTACCATGTGCCTGTATACAAATTATATGTACCTGTATACAGATTATATGTACCATGTACCTGCATACAGATTATATATGCCTGTATACAGATTATATGTACCTGTATATAGATTATATGTACCTGTATACAGATTATATGTACCTGTATGCATATCATATGTACAATGTACCTGTATATAGATTATATGTACCTGTATACAGATTATATGTAGCATGTGCCAGTATACAGATTATATGTGCCTGTATATAGATTATATGTACAATGTACCTGTATACCGATTATATGTACCTGTATACAGATTATATGTACCTGTATAGAGATTATATGCACCTGTATACAGATTATATGTACAATGTACCTGTATACAGATTATATGTGCCTGTATATAGATTATATGTACCAGTATACAGATTATATGTGCCTGTATATAGATTATATGTACAATGTACCTGTATACCGATTATATGTACCTGTATACAGATTATATGTACCTGTATAGAGATTATATGCACCTGTATACAGATTATATGTACAATGTACCTATATACTGATTATATGTACAAGTATACTGATTATACGTACCTGTATATAGATTATATGTGCCTGTATATAGATTATATGTACCATGTACCTGTATACAGATTATATGTACAAGTATACAGATTATATGTGCTTGTATAGAGATTATATGTACCATGTACCTGTATACAGATTATTTGTGCCTGTATTCAGATTATATGTACCTGTATACAGATTATATGTACCATGTACCTATATACAGATTATATGTACAAGTATACAGATTATATGTGCCTGTATACAGATTATATGTACAAGTATACAGATTATATGTACCTGTATACGGATTATATGTGCCTGTATATGGATTATATGTACCTGCATACAGATTATATGTAACATTTACCTGTATACAGATTATATGTGCCTGTCTACCGATTATATGTACCAGTATACAGATTTAATGTGCCTGTATATAGATTATATGTACCTGTATGCAGATTACATGTACAAGTATACAGATTGTGTACAATGCACCTGTATACAGATTATATGTGCCTTAATACAGATTATATGTGCCTGTATACAGATTATACGTGCCTGTATACAGATTGTATGTACCAGTATACAGATTATATGTACAATGTACCTGTATACAGATTATATGTACCTGTATACAGATTATATGTACAATGTACCTGTATACAGATTATATGTACAAGTTTACAGATTATATGTGCCTGTATACAGATTGTATGTACCAGTATACAGATTATATGTACAATGTACCTGTATACAGATTATATGTACCTGTATACAGATTATATGTACAATGTACCTGTATACAGATTATATGTACCTGTATACAGATTATATGTACAATGTACCTGTATACAGATTAAAAGTACAATGTACCTGTATACAGATTATATGTACTTGTATACAGATTATATGTACCTGCATACAGATTATATGTAGCTGTATGCAGATTATATGTACCTGTATACAGATTATATGTACCATGTACCTGTATATAGATTATATGTACCTGTATACAGATTATATGTACCTGTATAGAGATTATATGTACCATGTGCCTGTATACAGATTATATGTACCATGTACCTGCATACAGATTATATGTGCCTGTATACAGATTATATGTACCCGTATATAGATTATATGTACCTGTATACAGATTATATGTACCTGTATACAGATTATATGTACCTGTATGCATATTATATGTACAATGTACCTGTATACAGATTATATCTACCATGTGCCTGTATACAGATTATATGTGCCTGTATATAGATTATATGTACAATGTACCTGTATACCGATTATATGTTCCTGTATACAGATTATATGTACCATGTGCCTGTATACAGATTATATGTACCAGTATACAGATTATATGTACCTGTATGCATATTATATGTGCAATGTACCTGTATACAGATTATATGTACCTGTATATAGATTATATGTACAATGTACCTGTATACAGATTATACGTACCATGTGCCTGTATACAGATTATATGTGCCTGTATATAGATTATATGTACCTGTATACACATTATATGTACAATGTACCTGTATACCGATTATATGTACCTTTATACAGATTATATGTGCCTGTATACAGATTATATGTGCCTGTATACAGATTATATGTACCTGTATACAGATTATATGTACCTTTATACAGATTATATGTACCTGTATACCGATTATATGTACCTTTATACAGATTATATGTACCTGTATACAGATTATATGTACCTGTATATAGATTATATGTACCTGTATACAGATTATATGTACCTGTATATAGATTATATGTACCTGTATACAGATTATATGTGCCTGTATACAGATTATATGTACCTGTATACAGATTATATGTACCTGTATATAGATTATATGTACCTGTATACAGATTATATGTACCTGTATATAGATTATATGTACCTGTATACAGATTATATGTACCTGTATACAGATTATATGTACCTGTATACAGATTATATGTACAATGTACCTTATACAGATTATATGTACCTGTATACAGATTATATGTACCTGTATACAGATTATATGTGCCAGTATGCAGGTTATATGTGCCTGTATACAGATTATATGTGCCTGTATACAGATTATATGTACAATGTAGCTGTATACAGATTATATGTTCCTGTATACAGATTATATGTGCCAGTATGCAGGTTATATGTGCCAGTATACAGATTATATGTGCCTGTATACAGATTATATGTACAATGTAGCTGTATACAGATTATATGTGCCTGTATACAGATTATATGTACCTGTATACAGATTATATGTGCCAGTATGCAGGTTATATGTGCCTGTATACAGATTATATGTGCCTGTATACAGATTATATGTACAATGTAGCTGTATACAGATTATATGTGCCTGTATACAGATTATATGTACAATGCACCTGTATACAGATTATACGTACCAATATACAGATTATATGTACATGTATACAGATTATATGTACCAGTATACAGATTATATGTACCATGTACCTGTATATAGATTATATGTACCTGTATACAGATTATATGTACCATGTACCTGTATATAGATTATATGTGCCAGTATGCAGGTTATATGTGCCTGTATACAGATTATATGTGCCTGTATACAGATTATATGTACAGTGTAGCTGTATACAGATTATATGTGCCTGTATACAGATTATATGTACAATGCACCTGTATACAGATTATACGTACCAATATACAGATTATATGTACTTGTATACAGATTATATGTACCTGCATACAGATTATATGTAGCTGTATGCAGATTATATGTACCTGTATACAGATTATATGTACCATGTACCTATATATAGATTATATGTACCTGTATACAGATTATATGTACCTGTATAGAGATTATATGTACCATGTGCCTGTATACAGATTATATGTACCATGTACCTGCATACAGATTATATGTGCCTGTATACAGATTATATGTACCCGTATATAGATTATATGTACCTGTATACAGATTATATGTACCTGTATACAGATTATATGTACCTGTATGCATATTATATGTACAATGTACCTGTATACAGATTATATGTACCATGTGCCTGTATACAGATTATATGTGCCTGTATATAGATTATATGTACAATGTACCTGTATACCGATTATATGTTCCTGTATACAGATTATATGTACCATGTGCCTGTATACAGATTATATGTACCAGTATACAGATTATATGTACCTGTATGCATATTATATGTGCAATGTACCTGTATACAGATTATATGTACCTGTATATAGATTATATGTACAATGTACCTGTATACAGATTATATGTACCATGTGCCTGTATACAGATTATATGTGCCTGTATATAGATTATATGTACAATGTACCTGTATACCGATTATATGTACCTTTATACAGATTATATGTACCTGTATACCGATTATATGTACCTTTATACAGATTATATGTACCTGTATACAGATTATATGTACCTGTATATAGATTATATGTACCTGTATACAGATTATATGTACCTGTATATAGATTATATGTACCTGTATACAGATTATATGTGCCTGTATACAGATTATATGTACCTGTATATAGATTATATGTACCTGTATACAGATTATATGTGCCTGTATACAGATTATATGTACCTGTATATAGATTATATGTACCTGTATACAGATTATATGTACCTGTATATAGATTATATGTACCTGTATACAGATTATATGTGCCTGTATACAGATTATATGTACCTGTATACAGATTATATGTACCATGTGCCTGTATACAGATTATATGCACCTGTATACAGATTATATGTACAATGTACCTTACACAGATTATATGTACCTGTATGCAGATTATATGTACCTGTATACAGATTATATGTACAATGTACCTTATACAGATTATATGTACCCGTATATAGATTATATGTACCTGTATACAGATTATATGTACCTGTATGCATATTATATGTACAATGTACCTGTATACCGATTATATGTTCCTGTATACAGATTATATGTACCATGTGCCTGTATACAGATTATATGTACCAGTATACAGATTATATGTACCTGTATGCATATTATATGTGCAATGTACCTGTATACAGATTATATGTACCTGTATATAGATTATATGTACAATGTACCTGTATACAGATTATATGTACCATGTGCCTGTATACAGATTATATGTGCCTGTATATAGATTATATGTACAATGTACCTGTATACCGATTATATGTACCTTTATACAGATTATATGTACCTGTATACCGATTATATGTACCTTTATACAGATTATATGTACCTGTATACAGATTATATGTACCTGTATATAGATTATATGTACCTGTATACAGATTATATGTACCTGTATATAGATTATATGTACCTGTATACAGATTATATGTGCCTGTATACAGATTATATGTACCTGTATATAGATTATATGTACCTGTATACAGATTATATGTGCCTGTATACAGATTATATGTACCTGTATATAGATTATATGTACCTGTATACAGATTATATGTACCTGTATATAGATTATATGTACCTGTATACAGATTATATGTGCCTGTATACAGATTATATGTACCTGTATACAGATTATATGTACCATGTGCCTGTATACAGATTATATGCACCTGTATACAGATTATATGTACAATGTACCTTACACAGATTATATGTACCTGTATGCAGATTATATGTACCTGTATACAGATTATATGTACAATGTACCTTATACAGATTATATGTGCCTGTATACAGATTATATGTACCCGTATATAGATTATATGTACCTGTATACAGATTATATGTACCTGTATACAGATTATATGTACCTGTATGCATATTATATGTACAATGTACCTGTATACAGATTATATCTACCATGTGCCTGTATACAGATTATATGTGCCTGTATATAGATTATATGTACAATGTACCTGTATACCGATTATATGTTCCTGTATACAGATTATATGTACCATGTGCCTGTATACAGATTATATGTACCAGTATACAGATTATATGTACCTGTATGCATATTATATGTGCAATGTACCTGTATACAGATTATATGTACCTGTATATAGATTATATGTACAATGTACCTGTATACAGATTATATGTACCATGTGCCTGTATACAGATTATATGTGCCTGTATATAGATTATATGTACAATGTACCTGTATACCGATTATATGTACCTTTATACAGATTATATGTGCCTGTATACAGATTATATGTACCTGTATACAGATTATATGTACCTTTATACAGATTATATGTACCTGTATACCGATTATATGTACCTTTATACAGATTATATGTACCTGTATACAGATTATATGTACCTGTATACAGATTATATGTACCTGTATATAGATTATATGTACCTGTATACAGATTATATGTACCTGTATATAGATTATATGTACCTGTATACAGATTATATGTGCCTGTATACAGATTATATGTACCTGTATACAGATTATATGTACCTGTATACAGATTATATGTACCTGTATATAGATTATATGTACAATGTACCTGTATACAGATTATATGTACCATGTGCCTGTATACAGATTATATGTACCTGTATATAGATTATATGTACCTGTATACAGATTATATGTGCCTGTATACAGATTATATGTACAATGTACCTTACACAGATTATATGTACCTGTATGCAGATTATATGTACCTGTATACAGATTATATGTACAATGTACCTTATACAGATTATATGTACCTGTATACAGATTATATGTACCTGTATACAGATTATATGTGCCAGTATGCAGGTTATATGTGCCTGTTTACAGATTATATGTGCCTGTATACAGATTATATGTACAATGTAGCTGTATACAGATTATATGTTCCTGTATACAGATTATATGTTTCAGTATGCAGGTTATATGTGCCAGTATACAGATTATATGTGCCTGTATACAGATTATATGTACAATGTAGCTGTATACAGATTATATGTGCCTGTATACAGATTATATGTACCTGTATACAGATTATATGTGCCAGTATGCAGGTTATATGTGCCTGTATACAGATTATATGTGCCTGTATACAGATTATATGTACAATGTAGCTGTATACAGATTATATGTGCCTGTATACAGATTATATGTACAATGCACCTGTATACAGATTATACGTACCAATATACAGATTATATGTACCTGTATACAGATTATATGTACCAGTATACAGATTATATGTATCATGTACCTGTATATAGATTATATGTACCTGTATACAGATTATATGTACCATGTACCTGTATATAGATTATATGTGCCTGTATACAGATTATATGTGCCTGTATACAGATTATGTGTACAATGCACCTGTATACAGATTATATGTACCTGTATACAGATTATATGTGCCAGTATGCAGGTTATATGTGCCTGTATACAGATTATATGTGCCTGTATACAGATTATATGTACAATGTAGCTGTATACAGATTATATGTGCCTGTATACATATTATATGTACCTGTATACAGATTATATGTGCCAGTATGCAGGTTATATGTGCCTGTATACAGATTATATGTGCCTGTATACAGATTATATGTACAATGTAGCTGTATATAGATTATATGTGCCTGTATACAGATTATATGTACAATGCACCTGTATACAGATTATACGTACCAATATACAGATTATATGTACCTGTATACAGATTATATGTACCAGTATACATATTATATGTACCATGTACCTGTATATAGATTATATGTACCTGTATACAGATTATATGTACCATGTACCTGTATATAGATTATATGTGCCTGTATACAGATTATATGTACCTGTATACAGATTATATGTGCCTGTATACAGATTATATGTACCTGTATATAGATTATATGTACCTATATACAGATTATATGTACAATGTAGCTGTATACAGATTATATGTGCCTGTATACAGATTATATGTACCTGTATACAGATTATATGTACCTGTATACAGATTATATGTGCAATGCACCTGTATACAGATTATACGTACCAATATACAGATTATATGTACCTGTATACAGATTATATGTACCAGTATACAGATTATATGTACCATGTACCTGTATATAGATTATATGTACCTGTATACAGATTATATGTACCATGTACCTGTATATAGATTATATGTGCCTGTATACAGATTATATGTACCTGTATACAGATTATATGTGCCTGTATACAGATTATATGTACCTGTATATAGATTATATGTTCCTGTATACAGATTATATGTACCTGTATACAGATTATATGTACAATGCACCTGTATACAGATTATACGTACCAATATACAGATTATATGTACCGGTATACAGATTATATGTACCATGTACCTGTATATAGATTATTTGTACCTGTTTACAGATTATATGTACCATGTACCTGTATATAGATTATATGTGCCTGTATATAGATTATATGTACCTGTATACAGATTATATGTACCAGTATACAGATTATATGTACCATGTACCTGTATATAGATTATATGTACCTGTATACAGATTATATGTACCATGTACCTGTATATAGATTATATGTGCCTGTATACAGATTATATGTACCTGTATACAGAGTATATGTACCAGTATGCTTTGAAGTGGCCCGGCTGCTTGCTTTTCCGTTGCGGCCGGCGCTCCCATAGAGGAGAGTGCGGCCGTGACATAAATAAACAAAAAAGAAAAGAATAATAGACATGCCGGATTTACCGCAGCAGATTAGCTGTCCCGTGTGGACAAGGTTTCTGAGAAACCTCGTCCACATGGCTGGCTAATCCCGAGATTAGCGGCCGCGGGCGGTTTTGCCGCGGGCGGATCTGCTGTGGCAAAACCGCGGCAAATCCGCGCTGTGTGAACCCAGCCTTAGTCTGGCTCAGCCTCAGCACCTGGGCTGATTGAGCTCGCGCCACACCCTGGAGTGGAGGAGGTGGAATGGACAGCCCCACTACCAACCTGCAGCCATTCAAAAAAAACCCAGCCCGGATATTTTTAAAGAACAGATCTCCACCAACTGCTTGCTGGAGACCACATTACACTCCTGGTTTCTTACGTCTCCAATAGAGGGACGTGACCTTCCTCCAGTCCCCTTATGCATAATACCAGAACCGAGGGGCGACGTAGCGACCATCCACGACTTCACCCCTCAGTACCTCACATACCCTCCCCCTCTACTCGAACCTGTAGGGGCGAACACCTTTACTCATCAAGCAGTGGGTTCGGGACAATGCATCGACAACGCATCAGCATTTCCTTGTAGCTTGCCAGCCCTGTGCTCTACATTAAATTTAAAGTTTTGTAAAGTAAGGAACCACCTCGTCACCCGAGCGTTTCACTCTTTGGCCTGACTCATCCAGGTGAGAGGGGAATGGTCTGTCACCAATCTGAAATGTCGTCCAAGCAGGTAGTACCGTAGGGACTCTAAAGCCCACTTTATCGCCAGACACTCTCGTTCCACAATGCTATAATTTCTCTCTGCGGGGGTAAGTTTCCTACTAAGATAGGTGACTGGGTGCTCCTCGCCTCTAACCGCTTGGGAAAGGACAGCCCCCACACCTACATCAGACGCATCTGTCTGTACTACGAATGTTTTGCTGAGGGTGGGAGTAATTAAGACCGGCTCTCTACACAGGGCTGTCTTTAACTTCCGAAATGCCTGCTCGGCCTCGTCACTCCACTTGGTCATGGTGGAACTTCTTCCCTTTGTTAGCTCTGTCAAGGATGCTGCTATGGTGACGGAGTTAGGGATGAACCTGCGGTAGTAGCCTACAATCCCTAGAAACACCCTCACCTGTTTCTTGGTCAATGCTTGGGGCCAGTTTTGGATGGTCTCTACTTTATTAATTTGGGCCTTAATAACTCCTCTTCCTATTATGTACCCCAAATAACGTGCTTCTTCCACTCCCAACGTACACTTCTTGGGGTTTGCCGTTAACCCTGCATCCTTGAGGGAATTAACTACCGCCTGTACTTTGGCTAAGTGACTCTCTCAGTCATTACTAAATATAATGATGTCATCCATATAGGCGGAGGCATACCGCCGGTGAGGTCTCAGGATGATATCCATCATCCTTTGGAAAGTAGCTGGTGCTCCATGTAGCCCAAACGGTAGGCATACATACTAGAAGAGTCCCTCGGGAGTAGAAAAGGCAGTCTTTTCTTTGGCCTCGTCGGTAAGTGGTACCTGCCAATACCCTTTAGTCAGGTCTAAGGTAGAGAAGAACCAAACATGTCCTAGCCTTTCTATTAGCTCGTCTACTCATGGCATCGCGTAGGAGTCAAATTTAGAGACTTCGTTCAATTTCCTGAAGTCGTTGCAAAACCTCAGGGTGCCATCGGGCTTAGGAATCAGGACAATGGGACTAGACCATTCACTTTTTGACACTTCAGTGACCCCATGGTCCAACATGTTCTTTAGTTCCTCTGATATAGCCTGTCCACGTGCTTCAGGAATTCTGTAGGGTTTCACCCAGACCCTTACATAGGGTTCCGTGACGTTGTCATGTTTGACTACTGACGTACGTCCCGGCAGTTCTGAAAACACATCCGTGTTTCGAAGCACCAACTCCTTTGCCTCCTGTTTCTGTACCTTAGATAGGGACCCTGAGATAGCTACTTCAGGAGCTTTGTCCATGGACTTCACAAAAACCTAGCTGCTCGGCGCAATTTACCGCTGCCAGAGACTCTTGTTCTTTCCAGGGTTTGAGCAAATTCACATGGTACACTTGCTCCGGCCTTCTCCTGCCAGGTTGGTACACTTTATAATTGACTTCTCCTATGCGCTCCGGCTTCCTCCTAGGGCCCCTGCCATTTGGCTAAGAACTTGCTCTCTACTGTAGGCACCAAAACTAGCACCCTATCTCCCGGGCAAGAGGTTCTGACTTTGGCCGACCTGTTATAGACCCGACTCTGTGCCACCTGTGCCTGTTCCAAGAGTTCCTTCACAATGGGCATGACAGCTGCTATCCTGTCCTGCATTACTGAAATATGTTCTACCACACTTTTGTAGGGGGTGTGTTCACTTTCCCAAGTTTCTTTGGTGAGGTCGAGGAGACCTCGTGGGTGTCTACCATACAGCAGTTCAAATGGAGAAAAACCTGTGGAGGATTGGGGAACCTCACGTATTGCGAACATCAAGGCTGGCAACAAGCAATCCCAATCCTTCCCATCTTGGCTTACCACCCTTTTTAACATACTCTTCAAAGTTTTATTAAACCTCTCGACCAGGCCGTCAGTTTGCGGGTGACACACTGAGGTACGCAGTTGTTTAATCTTCAGAAGTTTGCACATCTCTCTCATTACTTTCAACATAAATAGAGTTCCTTGATCGGTAAGGATTTGAGATGAGCGAACGTACTCGTCCGAGCTTGATACTCATTCGAGTATTAGCGTGTTCGAGATGCTCGTTACTCGTAACGAGTACCACGCGATGTTCGAGTTACTTTCACTTTTATCTCTGAGACGTTAGCGCGCTTTTCTGGCCAATTGAAAGACAGGGAAGGCATTACAACTTCCCCCTGTGACGTTCAAGCCCTATACCACCCCCCTGCTGCGAGTGGCTGGGGAGATCAGGTGTCACCCGAGTATAAAAATCGGCCCCTCCCGCGGCTCGCCTCAGATGGGTTGTGAGATAGCTGAGGGACAGTGGTATCGTGTTGGAGCTGCTGTAGGGAGAGCGTTAGGAGTTAGTGTAGGCTTCAAGAACCCCAGCGGTCCTTCTTAGGGCCACATCTAACCGTGTGCAGTAGTGTGGAGGCTGCTTTTAGCAGTGTTGCACATTTTTTTTTTTTGGTATATCGGCCGTGCAGAGCATTGCGCCCTGCAGTAATACTCCAGGGACAGAAGTGTGTAGGCAGGGCCAGAAGACATATATTATAGATTGAATATACGCAGTGGGCCTTTTGAAAAAAATATTTGAAAAAAATCTATTTGGCCTGCCTGTCACTGTGCTCAGTGTTCTGGGTCCGTGTCTGCTGGGGGTAGTAGTTCTCCAAATAAATACGCAGCCACCTAAGTGTTACAGCAGGCTTGCGCCAAATTATTTCCTGGCGTTCCGTAAGCGAACTCAGCCTACAACCACAGGCCAATAAGCGGCACATTAAATTACAGTGTTGTGTTTCTGCATTCCTGGTAATTCCTGGTACAGCATGCTGAGGGGTAGGGGTAGGCCTAGAGGACGTGGGCGCGGCAGAGGACGCGTAGGCCCAAGTGAGGGTGTGGGCACAGGCCGAGCTCCTGATCCAGGTGTATCGCAGCCGACTGCTGCGGGATTAGGAGAGAGGCACGTTTCTGGCGTCCCCACATTCATCTCACAATTAATGCGTCCACGCGGTAGACCCTTATTAGAAAATGAGCAGTGTGAGCAGGTCCTGTCGTGGATGGCAGAAAGTGCTTCCAGCAACCTATCGTCCACCCAGAGTTCTGCGCCGTCCACTGCTGCAAATCCGAATCCTCTGTCTGCTGCTCCTCCTTCCTCCCAGCCTCCTCACTCCATGAAAATGAGACATTCTGAGGAGCAGGCAGACTCCCAGGAACTGTTCTCGGGCCCCTGCTCAGATTGGGCAGCAGTGGTTCCTCTCCCACCAGAGGAGTTTATCGTGACTGATGCACAACCATTGCAAAGTTCCCGGGGTCCGGGGGATGAGGCTGGGGACTTCCGGCAACTGTCTCAAGACCTTTCAGTGGGTGAGGAGGCCGATGACGATGAGACACAGTTGTCTATCAGTGAGGTAGTAGTAAGGGCATTAAGTCCGAGGGAGGAGCGCACAGAGGATTCGGAGGAAGAGCAGCAGGATGATGAGGTGACTGACCCCACCTGGTGTGCAACGCCTACACAGGACAGGTCTTCAGAGGGGCAGGCAAGGGCAGCAGCAGGGCAGGTTGGAAGAGGCAGTGCGGTGGCCAGGGGTAGAGGCAGGGCCAGACCGAATAATCCACCAACTGTTTCCCAAAGCGCCCCCTCGCGCCATGCCACCCTGCAGAGGCCAAGGTGCTCAAAGGTCTGGCAGTTTTTCACTGAGAGTGCAGACGACCGACGAACAGTGGTGTGCAACCTTTGTCGCGCCAAGATCAGCCGGGGAGCCACCACCACCAGCCTCACCACCACCAGCATGCGCAGACATATAATGGCCAAGCACCCCACAAGGTGGGACAAAGGCCGTTCACCACCTCCGGTTTGCACCGCTGCCTCTCCCCCTGTGCCCCAACCTGCCACTGAGATCCAACCCCACTCTGAGGACACAGGCACGACCGTCTCCTGGCCTGCACCCACACCTCCTCTGTCCTCGGCCCCATCCACCAATGTCTGTCAGCGCACCGTCCAGCCGTCGCTAGCGCAAGTGTTTGAGCTCAAGCGCAAGTACGCCGCCACGCACCCGCACGCTCAAGCGTTAAACGTGCACATAGCCAAATTGATCAGCCTGGAGATGCTGCCGTATAGGGTTGTGGAAACGGAGTCCTTCAAAAGTATGATGGCGGCCCGGCGCTACTCAGTTCCCAGTCGCCACTACTTTTCCTGATGTGCCGTCCCAGCCCTGCACGACCACGTTTCCCGCAACATTGTACGCGCCCTCACCAATGCGGTTAGTGGCAAGGTTCACTTAACAACTGATACGTGGACAAGCACAGGCGGGCAGGGCCACTACATCTCCCTGACGGCACATTGGGTGAATTTAGTGGAGGCTGGGACAGAGTCAGAGCCTGGGACCGCTCATGTCCTACCCACCCCCAGAATTGCGGGCCCCAGCTCAGTGGTGGTATCTGCGGCGGTGTATGCTTCCTCCACTAAACCACCCTCCTCCTCCTCCGCAACCTCTGTCTCGCAATCAAGATGTGTCAGCAGTACGTCGCCAGCAGTCGGTGTCGCGCGTCGTGGCAGCACAGCGGTGGGCAAGCGTCAGCAGGCCGTGCTGAAACTACTCAGCTTAGGAGAGAAGAGGCACACGGCCCACGAACTGCTGCAGGGTCTGACAGAGCAGACCGACCGCTGGCTTGCACCGCTGAGCCTCTAACCGGGCATGGTCGTGTGTGACAATGGCCGTAACCTGGTGGTGGCTCTGCAGCTCGGCAGCCTCACGCACGTGCCATGCCTGGCCCACGTCTTTAATTTGGTGGTTCAGCGCTTTCTGAAAAGCTACCCTCGCTTGTCAGACCTGCTCGTAAAGGTGTTCCGCAAGTCCCACACGGACGCTGCCACCCTGTGCACCCTGCAACATCGGTTTAATCTGCCAGTGCACCGACTGCTGTGCGACGTGCCCACACGGTGGAACTCTACGCTCCACATGTTGGCCAGGCTCTATGAGCAGCGTAGAGCTATCGTGGAATACCAACTCCAACATGGGCGGCGCCGTGGGAGTCAGCCTCCTCAATTCTTTTCAGAAGAGTGGGCCTGGTTGGCAGACATCTGCCAGGTCCTTGGAAAATTTGAGGAGTCTACCCAGGTGGTGAGCGGCGATGCTGCAATCATTAGCGTCACCATTCCTCTGCTATGCATCTTGAGAAGTTCCCTGCAAAGCATAAAGGCAAATGCTTTGCGCTCGGAAACAGAGGCGAGGGAAGACAGTATGTCGCTGGATAGTCAGAGCACCCGCCTGTCTATATCTCAGCGCGTTCAGGAGGAGGAGGAGGAGCATGAGGAGGATGAGGAGGAGGGGGAAGAGACAGCTTGGCCCACTGGTGAGGGTAGACATGCTGCTGGCCTGTCATCCTTTCAGCGTGTATGGCCTGAGGAGGAGGAGGAGGAGGATCCTGAAAGTGATCTTCCTAGTGAGGACAGCCATGTGTTGCATACAGGTACCCTGGCACACATGGCTGACTTCATGTTAGGATGCCTTTCTCGTGACTCTCGCGTTACACGCATTCAACGCATTCTGGCCACTACGGATTACTGGGTGTACACACTGCTCGACCCACGCTATAAGGAGAACCTTCCCAGTCTCATTCCCGAAGAGGAAAGGGGTTCGAGAGTGTTGCTATACCACAGGACCCTGGCGGACAAACTGATGGTAAAATTCCCATCCGACAGCGCTAGTGGCAGAAGGCGCAGTACCGAGGGCCAGGTAGCAGGGGAGGCGCGGAGATCAGGCAGCATGTACAGCACAGGCAGTGCAATAGTCTTTAAGGCCCTTGACAGCTTTATGGCTCCCCAGCAAGACTGTGTCACCGCTCCCCAGTCAAGGCTGAGACGGCGGGAGCACTGTAAAAGGATGGTGAGGGAGTACGTAGCCGATCGCACGACCGTCCTCCGTGACGCCTCTGCCCCCTACAACTACTGGGTGTCGAAGCTGGACACGTGGCCTGAACTCGCGCTGTATGCCCTGGAGGTGCTTGCTTGTCCTGCGGCTAGCGTCTTGTTGGAGAGTGTGTTTAGTGCGGCTGGGGGAATCATCACAGATAAGCGTACCCACCTGTCAACCGACAGTGCCGACAGGCTAACACTCATCAAGATGAACAAAGCCTGGATTTCCCCAGACTTCTCTTCTCCACCAGCGGACAGCAGCGATACGTAAGCAATACGTAGGCTGCACCCGCGGATGGAAGCATCGTTCTCTCTCACCATCCAAAACGGGGACATTTCTGCTTCATCAATCTGTGTCTAATATTCCTCCTCCTCCTCCTGCTCCTCCTCCTGAAACCTCACGTAATCACGCTGAACGGGCAATTTTTTTTAGGCCCACAAGGCTCAGTCATATAATTTTTCTAAACAATTTTTATACGTCTCAATGCTCATTAAAGCGTTGAAACTTTCACCTGAACCAATTTTTATTTTAACTGGGCTGCCTCCAGGCCTAGTTACCAATTAAGCCACATTAACCAAAGCGATTAATGGGTTTCACCTGCCCTCTTGGTTGGGCATGGGCAATTTTTCTGAGGTACATTAGTACTGTTGGTACACCAATTTTTTGGGGCCCTCGCCTACAGTGTAATCCAATTAATTTTTAGCCCACCTGCATTACAGCTGACGTTACCTCAGCTGTGCTGGGCACTGCAATGGGATATATTTATGTACCGCCAGTGGGTTCCTGGCACCCACCCATGCTGTGGGTCCACAGGGAGTTGTAACTACATGTGTCCACTTCTAAAGAACCCCAGTCTGACTGGGGTATGCAGTGTGGGCCGAAGCCCACCTGCATTAAACATGACATTACTACCTCAGCTGTGATGGGCACTGCAATGGGATACATTTATGTACAGCCGTTGGGTTCCAGGGAGCCACCCATGCTGTGGGTGCACACGGAATTCCCATTGCGGAGTTGTACCTGCCTGTGACTGTTTATAAAAAAACGCAGTCTGACTGGGGCATGCAGACACCTTGACAGAATGAATAGTGTGTGGCACATAGGTTCCTCATTGCTATGCCCACGTGTGCAGCTCCAGATGGAGGTGGCACAGGATTGGATTTCCCATTGCTTCTGTACAGCATTGTGGGCTATCGCCCCGCCCCTTTTAAAGAGGGTCGCTGCCTAGCCGTGCCAACCCTCTGCAGTGTGTGCCTGCGGTTCCTCTGGCAGACGCACTTATAAATAGACATGAGGGTGGCGTGGCATGAGGGCAGCTGAAGGCTGGGCAGGGACAGTTTGGTGTGCGCTGTGGACACTGGGTCATGCGGGGGGGTTGGGCAGCATGTAACCCAGGAGAAGTGGCAGCAGAGTGTCATGCAGGCAGTGATTGTGCTTTGTTGGAGGTAGTGTGGTGCTTAGCTAAGGTATGCATTGCTAATGAGGGCTTTTCAGAAGTAAAAGTTGTTGGGAGGGGGGGGCACTCTTGCCGCTATTGTGGCTTAATAGTGGGACCTGGGAACTTGAGATGCAGCCCAACATGTAGCCCCTCGCCTGCCCTATCCGTTGCTGTGTCGTTCCCATCACTTTCTTGAATTGCCCAGATTTTCACACATTAAAACCTTAGCGAGCATCGGCGATATACAAAAATGCTCGGGTCGCCCATTGACTTCAATGGGGTTCGTTATTCGAAACGAACCCTCGAGCATCGCGAAAAGTTCGTCCCGAGTAATGAGCACCCGAGCATTTTGGTGCTCGCTCATCTCTAGTAAGGATCTCTTTGGGAATACCGGTGCGGGAGAACATCTGGAATAGCTCTCGGGCAATGAGCTTGGAGAAGGTGTTCCTCAGGGAAATTGCCTCCGGGTACCGCGTGGCATAGTCTAGAATGACGAGTATATACTGATGTCCCCTAGCGGACTTCACTACTGGGCCGACTAGATTCATGGCAATCCGGTCGAAGGCTACCTCGATAACGGGTAAAGGCACCAATGGACTCCTGAAATGAGGTTTAGGGGCCGACAATTGACATATGGGGCATGAGGAGCAATACCGCTTAACCTCCTCATGTACCCCGGGCCAATAGAACCTTTGCAACACTCGTTTGCAGTTTTTTTTCACCCCCAGATGACCTCCAAGCACATGTTTATGTGCCAGGTCGAGGACTATCCGGCGATAGGGTTGGGGTACCACTAGCTGTTCCAGTTCTTCCCCGCGCACCTTATCCACTCGGTACAACATGTCATTGTTAACAGCCGTATACGGGTATACTTCACTCCCACCTGAAGTTTGAGGTACCCCGTTTACTTTTGTTACGGCCTCACGGGCCCTGATCAACGTTGGGTCTTTCAGCTGAGCCGACCCAAAATTTTCACGGGACACCTCAAGTTTCGGCATGGCCGGAACGTCTGCCGGGCTTTCAGGGTCGCCTGCCAGAACAGCTAGGGGGGAATCGTCCTTGTGACCACTGGTCACCCCGACTGCGGGCCCAGCCGTGTCCGGGTCATACGGCTCAGGGTTTACCTCCTGACACACAACCTTTTCAGTCACATTCCTATTAACGGAAGTCCTTTTCCTCCACAAGGCCCAGAACAGTGGAAAGTCCCTTCCGATTATGGCCTCGTGTATGAGGGACTTAACCACTCCTACCTGGGTAGTGGTGCCGCACGGGGTGGCTATTGGTACAGTCGTGGTGGGGTACTCCCGAGTGTCGCAGTGGATGCACAGTACCCCCACCCGGCCTCCACTGTAGGCGGTTGAGTTCACCAATGACCCATGTACCAGGGTCACAAGGCTCCCGGAGTCCAACAGAGCCTGCACGAGGAAGTCCCCAATGTTCACTGCACACACCTGTGGCTCATCCTCGGACAGGCTTTCGGCGGCTAGCGCGGGGCGTGCGTATAGGGAGACCCTCTGCCCGGAGCTGCAGTCCATGGGCTCGGAGCCTAGGGGGCAGTGTGCTGCAACATGACCCTACTCATGGCACCGCCAACACTGTAGGTGTCCGGGGTCCCGCTCGCAAGCGCCATGGGGTGGGCCAACCGCTGGCTTGCCTCCTGAACCCCCTCCCTTCTTCCACACAGGCCCCCTGGGAGCAGAATATGGCACAGTCTTACCTTCTCGACGGGGTCCCTTTTCATCTCTGGTGCGGCCCTGTCTCGTAGTGGCTTGTAACAACTCCTCCGTTGCGTAATACCTCTCCACCAGGCTCACAAGGTGGTTGGCGTCAGTCGGCCCAGCTTGTCCCACCCAACGCTGTACCGCAGGAGGCAGGGAACGGTGGAAGGCATCCAGGACGACCCTCTCCACCATCTGCGCAGGAGTGCCGTCCTCTGGCTGAAGCCACTTTGAGACAAGGTGGAACAAATCATGCATCTGGGACCGCGGCGGTAGGCTCTCCGAGTACCTCCAGGCATGTACCCGGCCTGCACGCACCTGTATGGTGACTCCCAGATGTGCCAGGATTTCCGCCCTCAGTTTGGCGTAATTAGGAAAATCCATTTCAAATCGTAATAGGCTTTTTGGGCCTCCCCCGACAGAAAAGGGGCCACGAGATCTGCCCACTGATCCGAGGGCAGCCCTTCACGTTCCGCAACCCTCTCAAAGACGTGAAAGTAGGCTTCCACATTGTCGTTGGCAGTCATTTTCTGCAGCGCAGCTTGCACCGAGGCCCTTGCAGATAGTGGTCCTCTCTGGGCCCCCTGGGGGTGGGTGCTCTGGCTGGCTGTGATCGCAGGCCGCTGTATCACCACCGCCTCTCGCAGGGTTGCCATTTGCTCCAACAGGAGGCGATTGGTTTCCTGTTGTAGATTGGCCTGCCCCATCTGGCGCACCCAGGCCCCCATGGCAGTAGTCTTTTTAGATAGGGCACTAGCGGCTGTTATCCAGGACATGCAGTGTTGGTTGCCGGTGTCTACTCGCTGCCTTCATCCGAAACACCATATGTGGGGAAATAGCTCGGTAGCGTGCGGGTTTAGCGATAGTCAGAGATGGATGCAGTCCAAAGCAGGCGTGACCTGCGTCTTTATTTTCTATATCAGCAACATAAACAGTCCAACCTTACTTCAGGCAAAACGGCAACATAAAAGTCCAGATTCGGCTATCAGGCCCTCCTGGCCTGATCAGGTCGCACTTGGCAGGTTCAGCGCACACAGGATTTCTCTCCCCAGCCGGTCACACAGGCTGCCAGGGTCCAGCAGCCATCTCAGCCCCCCTGTGTCTGTGCACCTGCTATTTATGTGCACCCTTAGTCTGGCTCAGCCTCAGCACCTGAGCTGATTGGCCTCGCCCACACCCTGGGGTGGAGGAGGTGGAATGGACGGCCCCACTACCAACCTGCCATCCATTCCAAAAAAAACAGGCCCGGATATTTTTCAACTACAGATTTCCACCAACTACTTGCTGGAGACCACATTACACTCCAACTTTCTTACGTCTCTAACAGCTCCTCCAGTCCCCTTATGCATAATACCAGAACCAAGGGGTGACGTAGCAACCGTCCACTACTACACCCTTCAGTACCTCACACTGTATACAGATTATATTTACCAGTATACAGATTATGTGCACAATGTACCTGTATACAGATTATATGTACATATGCCTGTATATAGATTATATGTACCAGTATACAGATTATGTGCACAATGTACCTGTATACAGGTTATATGTGCCTGTATACAGATTATATGTACCTGTAAATAGATTATATGTACCTGTATACAGATTATATGTAGCTGTATACAGATTAAATGTAGCTGTATACAGATCATGTGTACAATGTACCTGTATACAGATTATATGTGCCTGTATACAGATTAAATGTAGCTGCATACAGATTATATGTACAATGTACCTGTATACAGATGATATGTGCCTGTATACAGATTAGATGTGCCTGTATATAGATTACATGTAACTGTATACAGATTATATGCACCTGTATACAGATTATATGTGCCATGTACCTGTATGCAGATTATATGTACCTGTATATAGATTATATGTACTTGTAAACAGATTGTATGTACCATGCTCCTGTATACAGATTATATGTACCGTGTACCTGTATAGAGATTATATGTGCCGGTATACAGATTATATGTGCCTGTATACAAATTATATGTACCTATATATAGATAATATGTACCATGTGCCTGTATACAGATTATATGTGCCGGTATACAGATTATATGTACCTGTATGCAGATTATATGTACCTGTATACAGATTATATGTACTTGTACACAGATTGTATGTACCATGCTCCTGTATACAGATTATATGTACCGTGTACCTGTATAGAGATTATATGTGCCGGTATACAGATTATATGTGCCTGTATATAAATTATATGTACCTATATACAGATTATATGTGCCTGTATGCAGATTATATGTACAAAGTACCTGTATACAGATTATATGTACCTGTATACAGATTATATGTACAATGTTCCTGTATACAGATTATATGTACCTGTATACAGATTATATGTGCCTGTATATAGATTGTGAGTACCATGCATCTGTATATTGATTATATGTATCTGTATACAGATTATATGTACAATGTACCTGTATACAGATTGTGAGTACCATGTACCTGTATACAGATAATGTGTGCTTGTATACAGATTATATGTGCCTGTATACAGATTATATGTACTTGTATACAGATTATATGTACCATGTACCTGTATATAGATTATATGTACCATGTGCCTGTATACAGATTATATGTGCCTGTATACAGATTAAATTTGTCTGTATACAGATTATATGTACAATGTACCTGTATACAGATTATATGAACCTGTATACAGATTATATGTGCCTGTATACAGATTATTTGTGCCTGTATATAGATTATATGTACAATGTACCTGTATACAGATTATATGTGCCTGTATATAGATTATATGTACCATGTACCTGTATATAGATTATATGTGCCTGTATATAGATTATTTGTGCCTATATATAGATTATATGTACAATGTACCTGTATACAGATTATATGTGCCTGTATACAGATTATATGTACAATGTACCTGTATACAGATTATATGTACCTGTATACAGATTATGTGTACAATGTACCCGTATACAGATTATATGTACCATGTGCCTGTATACAGATTATGTGTACAATATACCCGTATACAGATTATATGTACCATGTGCCTGTATACAGATTATATGTACAATGTACCCATATACAGATTATATGTACCATGTGCCTGTATACAGATTATGTGTACAATGCACCTGTATACAGATTATATGAACCTGTATACAGATTATATGTACCTGTATACAGATTATATGTAGAATGAACCTGTATACAGATTGTATGTACCATGTACCTGTATGCAGATTATATAAACCTGTATACAGATTATATGTGCCTGTAAACAGATTATATGTACCTGTATATAGATTATATGTACCATGTGCCTGTATACAGATTATATGTGCCTGTATACAGATTATGTGTGCAATGCACCTGTATACAGGTTATATGTACCTGTATACAGATTATATGTATAATATACCTGTATGCAGATTATATGTACTGTGTGACACATTATATGCACCATGAACTTGTATACAGATTTTATGTACCAGTATATAGATTACATGTAACAGTATACAGATTATATGTGAAATGTACCTGTATACAGATTATATGTACCTGTATACAGATTATATGTGCCTCTATAAAGATTATATGTACCAGTAAACAGATTATATGTGCCTGTATACAGATTATATGTGCCTGTATACAGTTTATATGTTCCGGCATACAGATTATTTGTACAATGTACCTCTATACAGATTATATGTACCTGTATACAGATAATATGTGCCTGTATATAGATTATATGTGCCGGTATACAGATTATGTGTACCTCTATACAGATTATATGTACCTGTATACAGATTATATGTGCCTGTATACAGATTATATGTACCTGTATACAGATTATATGTGCCTGTATACACATTATATGTTCCGGCATACAGATTATTTGTACAATGTACCTCTATACAGATTATATGTACCTGTATACAGATAATATGTGCCTGTATATAGATTATATGTGCCGGTATACAGATTATATGTACCTCTATACAGATTATATGTACCTGTATACAGATTATATGTGCCTGTATACAGATTATATGTACCTGTGTACAGATTATATGTACAATGTACCTGTATACAGATTAAATGTGCCTGTATACAGATTAAATGTACCTGTATACAGATTATATGTGCCTGTATACAGATTATATGTACCTGTATATAGATTATATGTACCTGTATACAGATTATATGTACAATGTACCTGTATACAGATTATATGTGCCTGTATGTAGATTATATGTACCTGTATACAGATTATATGTGACTGTATATAGATTGTGCGTACCATGTAGCTGTATATTGATTATATGTATCTGTATACAGATTATATGTACAATGTACCTGTATACAGATTGTGAGTACCATGTACCTGTATACAGATTATGTGTGCTTGTATACAGATTATATGTACCTGTAAACAGATTATATGTACCATGTACCTGTATACAGATTATATCTGCCGGTATACAGATTATACGTACCATGTACCTGTATACAGATTATATGTACCTGTATATAGATTATATGTGCCTGTATACAGACTATATGTACCTGTATACAGATTATATGTACCTGTATATAGATTATATGTGCCTGTATACAGAATATATGCACCTGTATACAGATTATATGTACTTGTACACATATTGTATGTACCATGCTCCTGTATACAGATTATATGTACCGTGTACCTGTATAGAGATTATATGTGCCTGTATGCAGATTATATGTACAAAGTACCTGTATACAGATTATATATACCTGTATACAGATTATATGTACCATGTACTTTATACAGATTATATGTGCCTTTATACAGATTATATGTGCCTGTATACAGATTATATGTGCCTTTATACAGATTATATGTACAATGTACCTTTATACGGATTATATGTGCCTGTATACAGATTATATGTACCATGTACCTGTATACAGATTTTATGTACCATGTACCTGTATACAGATTATATGTACCAGTATACAGATTGTATATACCATGTACCTGTATACAGATTATATGTACCTGTATACAGATTATATGTACCATGCAGCTGTATACAGATTATATGTGCCTGTATACAGATTATATGTGCCAATATACAGATTATATGTACCTGTATACAGACTATGTGTACAATGCACCTGTATACAGATTATATATGCCTGTATAAAGATTATATATGCCTGTATACAGATTATATGTACCTATATACAGATTATATGTACAATGCACCTGTATACAGATTGTATGTACCATGTACCTGTATACAGATTATATGTACCTGTATACAGATTATATGTACCCTGCACCTGTATACAGATTATATGTGCCTGTATACAGATTATATGTGCCAATATACAGATTATATGTACCTGTATACAGATTATGTGTACAATGCACCTGTATACAGATTATATATGCCTGTATATAGATTATATGTGCCTGTATACAGATTATATGTACCTATATACAGATTATATGAACCTGTATACAGATTATATGTACCTGTATATAGATTATATGTGCCTGTATATATATTATATGTGCCTGTATACAGATTATATGTGCCAATATACAGATTATATGAACCTGTATACAGATTATATGTACCTGTATACAGATTATATGTGCCTGTATACAGATTATATGAACCTGTATACAGATTATATGTACCTGTATATAGATTACATGTGCCTGTATACAGATTATATGTGCCTGTATATATACTATATGCACCTGTATACAGATTATATGTGCCTGTATAGATTATATGTGCCTGTATATAGATTATATGTGCCTGTATACAGATTATATGTACAATGTACCTGTATACAGATTATATGTGCCTGTATACAGATTATATGTACCTGTATACAGATTATGTGTACAGTGTACCCGTATACAGATTACATGTACCATGTGCCTGTATACAGATTATGTGTACAATGTACCCGTATACAGATTATATGTACCATGTGCCTGTATACAGATTATGTGTACAATGCACCTGTATACAGATTATATGTGCCTGTATACAGATTATATGTACCATGTACCTGTATACAGATTATATTAACCTGTATACAGATTCTATGTACCTGTATACAGATTGAATGTACCATGTACCTGTATGCAGATTATATGTGCTGTATACAGATTATATGTGCCTGTATACAGATTATTTGTGCCTGTATACAGATTATGTGTACAATGTACCTGTATACAGATTATATGTGCCTGTATACAGATTATATATGCCTGTAGATAGATTATATGTACCTGTATACAGATTATATGTACCTGTATATAGATTATATGAACCTGTATACAGATTATATGTGCCTGTATACAGATTATGTGTACAATGCACCTGTATACATTTTATATGTACCTGTATACAGATTATATGTACTGTGTGACACATTATATGCACCATGTACTTGTATACAGATTATATGTACCAGTATATAGATTACATGTAACAGTATACAGATTATATGTGAAATGTACCTGTATACAGATTATATGTACCTGTATATAGATTATATGTACCTGTATACAGATTGTATGTACCATGTGCCTGTATACAAATTATATGTGCCTGTATACAGATTATATGTACAAGTATACTGATTATATGTGCCTGTATACAGATTATATGTACAAGTATACTGATTATATGTGCCTGTAAACAGATTATATGTACCTATATACAGATTATATGTACAAGTATACAGATTATATGTGCCTGTATACAGATTATATGTACCATGTACCTGTATACAGATTATATGTACAAGTATGCTGATTATATGTGCCTGTAAACAGATTATATGTACAATGTACCTGTATACAGATTATATGTACCTGTATATAGATTATATGTGCCAGTATGCAGATTATATGTGCCTGTATAGAGATTATATGTGCCGGTATGCAGATTATATGTGCCTGTACACAGAATTTATGTACCAAGTACCTGTATACAGATTATATGTGCCTGTATATAGATTATATGTGCCTGTATACAGATTATATGTGCCATGTGCCTGTATACAGATTATATGTGACTGTATATAGATTGTGCGTACCATGTATCTGTATATTGATTATATGTATCTGTATACAGATTATATGTACAATGTACCTGTATACAGATTGTGAGTACCATGTACCTGTATACAGATTATGTGTGCTTGTATACAGATTATATGTACCTGTAAACAGATTATATGTACCATGTACCTGTATACAGATTATATCTGCCGGTATACAGAATATACGTACCATGTACCTGTATACAGATTATATGTGCCTGCATACAGATTATATGTACCATGTGCCTGCATACAGGTTATATGTGCCTGTATACAGATTACATGTACCTGTATATAGATTATATGTGCCTGTATACAGATTATATGTAGCTGTATACAGATCATGTGTACAATGTACCTGTATGCAGATTATATGTACCTGTATACAGATTATATGTGCCTGTATATAGATTATATGTGCCTGTATACAGATTATATGTAGCTGTATACAGATCATGTGTACAATGTACCTGTATACAGATTATATGTACCTGTATACAGATTATATGAACCTGTATATAGATTATATGTGCCTGTATACAGATTATATGTACCTGTATACAGATTATATGTACCTGTATATAGATTATATGTGCCTGTATACAGATTATATGTACTTGTACAGAGATTTTATGTACCATGCTCCTGTATACAGATTATATGTACATTGTACCTGTGTAGAGATTATATGTGCCTGTATGCAGATTATATGTACAAAGTACCTGTATACAGATTATATATACCTGTATACAGACTATATGTACCTGTACACAGATTATATGTACAATGTTCCCGTATACAGATTATATGTGTCTGTATACAGATTATATGTACGATGTACCTTTATACAGATTATATGTGCCTGTATACAGATTGTATATACCATGTACCAGTATACAGATTATATGTGTCTGTACACAGATTATATGTACAATGTTCCTGTATACAGATTATATGTGCCTGTATACAGATTATATGTACGATGTACCATTATACAGATTATATGTACCAGTATACAGATTGTATATACCATGTACCAGTATACAGATTATATGTGCCTGTATACAGATTATATGTACCATGTACCTGTATACAGATTATATGTACCTGTATACAGATTATATGTGCCTGCATACAGATTATATGTACCTGTATACAAATTGTATGTACCATGTACCTGTATACAGATTATATGTGCCTGTATACAGATTATATGTACCTTTATGCAGATTATATGTACCTGTATACAGATTATATGTACCATGTACCTGTATACAGATTATATGTACCATGCACCTGTATACAGATTATATGTGCCTGTATACAGATTATATGTACCTGTATACAGATATTATTGTACCATGTACCTGTATACAGATTATATGTACCATTTACCTGTATACAGATTATATGTGCCTGTATACAGAATATATGTGCCAATATACAGATTATATGTACCTGTATACATATTATGTGTACAATGCACCTGTATACAGATTATATATGCCTGTAGATAGATTATATGTGCCTGTATACAAATTATATGTACCTGTATATAGATTATATGTACCTGTATACAGATTATATGTACCTGTATATAGATTATATGTACAATGCACCTGTATACAGATTATATGTACCATGTACCTGTATACAGATTATATATGCCTGTAGATAGATTATATGTACCTGTATACAAATTTTATGTACCTGTATATAGATTATATGTACCTGTAAACAGATTATGTGTACAATGCACCTGTATACAGATTATATATGCCTGTATATAGATTATATGTGCCTGTATACAGATTATATGTGCCTGTATACAGATTACGTGTACAATGCACCTATATGCAGATTATATATGCCTGTATATAGATTATATGTGCCTGTATACAGATTATATGTGCCTGTATATAGATTATATGTGCCTGTATACAGATTATATGTACAATGTACCTGTATACGGATTATATGTGCCTGTATATAGATTATATGTACCAGTATACAGATTATATGTACCAGTATACAGATTATATGTACAATGTACCTGTATACAGATTATATGTACAAGTATACCGATTATATGTGCCTGTATACAGATTATATGTACAAGTATACTGATTATATGTACAATGTACCTGTATACAGATTATATGTGCAATGTACCCGTATACAGATTATATGTGCCTGTATACAGGCTATATGTACAATGTACCTGTATACAGATTATATGTACCATGTGTCTGTATACAGACTATGTGTACAATGTACCCGTATACAGATTATATGTACCATGTGCCTGTATACAGATTATATGTACCATGTACCTGTATATAGATTATATGTACCCGTATACAGATTATATGTACCATGTGCCTGTATACAGATTATATGTACCATGTACCTGTATATAGATTATATGTACCTGTATACAGATTATATGTACCTGTATAGATATTATATGTACCATGTGCCTGTATACAGATTATATGTGCCTGTAAACAGATTATATGCACCTGTATACAGATTATATGTACAATGTACCTGTATACAGATTATATGTACCATGTGTCTGTATACAGATTATGTGTACAATGTACCCGTATACAGATTATATGTGCCTGTATACTGATTATATGTACCATGTACCTGTATACAGATTATATGAACCTGTATACAGATTATATCTACCTGTATACAGATTATTTGTAGAATGAACCTGTATACAGATTCTATGTACCTGTAACAGATTGTATGTACCATGTACCTGTATGCAGATTATATGTGCTGTATACAGATTATATGTGCCTGTATACAGATTATTTGTGCCTGTATACAGATTATATGTGCCTGTATACAGATTATGTGTACCTGTATGCAGATTGTATGTACCTGTATACAGATTATATGTGCCTGTATACAGATTATATGTACCTGTATACAGATTATATGTACCTGTATATAGATTACATGTGCCTGTATACAGATTATATGTGCCTGTATATATACTATATGCACCTGTATACAGATTATATGTGCCTGTATAGATTATATGTGCCTGTATATAGATTATATGTGCCTGTATACAGATTATATGTACAATGTACCTGTATACAGATTATATGTGCCTGTATACAGATTATATGTGCCTGTATACAGATTATGTGTACAGTGTACCCGTATACAGATTATATGTACCATGTGCCTGTATACAGATTATGTGTACAATGTACCCGTATACAGATTATATGTACCATGTGCCTATATACAGATTATATGTACAATGTACCGGTATACAGATTATATGTACCATGTGCCTGTATACAGATTATGTGTACAATGCACCTGTATACAGATTATATGTGCCTGTATGCAGATTATATGTACCATGTACCTGTATACAGATTATATTAACCTGTATACAGATTCTATGTACCTGTATACAGATTGAATGTACCAGGTACCTGTATGCAGATTATATGTGCGGTATACAGATTAAATGTGCCTGTATACAGATTATTTGTGCCTGTATACAGATTATGTGTACAATGTACCTGTATGCAGATTATATGTGCCTGTATACAGATTTTATATGCCTGTAGATAGATTATATGTACCTGTATACAGATTATATGTACCTGTATATAGATTATATGAACCTGTATACAGATTATATATGCCTGTATACAGATTATATGTGCCTGTATGCAGATTATGTGTACAATGCACCTGTATACATTTTATATGTACCTGTATACACATTATATGTACTATGTGACACATTATATGCACCATGTACTTGTATACAGATTATATGTACCAGTATATAGATTACATGTAACAGTATACAGATTATATGCGAAATGTACCTGTATACAGATTATATGTACCTGTATATAGATTATATGTACCTGTATACAGATTGTATGTACCATGTGCCTGTATACAAATTATATGTGCCTGTATACAGATTATATGTACAAGTATGCTGATTATATGTGCCTGTAAACAGATTATATGTACAATGTACCTGTATACAGATTATATGTACCTGTATATAGATTATATGTGCCGGTATGCATATTATTTGTGCCTGTATAGAGATTATATGTGCCAGTATGCAGATTATATGTGCCTGTACACAGAATTTATGTACCAAGTACCTGTATACAGATTATATGTGCCTGTATATAGATTATACGTGCCTGTATACAGATTATATGTGCCATGTGCCTGTATACAGATTATATGTGACTGTATATAGATTGTGCGTACCATGTATCTGTATACAGATTATATGTACAATGTACCTGTATACAGATTGTGAGTACCATGTACCTGTATACAGATTATGTGTGCTTGTATACAGATTATATGTGCCTGTAAACAGATTATATGTACCATGTACCTGTATACAGATTATATCTGCCAGTATACAGATTATACGTACCATTTACCTGTATACAGATTATATGTGCCTGCATACAGATTATATGTACCATGTGCCTGCATACAGGTTATATGTGCCTGTATACAGATTACATGTACCTGTATATAGATTATATGTGCCTGTATACAGATTATATGTAGCTGTATACAGATCATGTGTACAATGTACCTGTATGCAGATTATATGTACCTGTATACAGATTATATGTGCCTGTGTATAGATTATATGTGCCTGTATACAGATTATATGTAGCTGTATACAGATCATGTGTACAATGTACCTGTATACAGATTATATGCACCTGTATACAGATTATATGTACCTGTATATAGATTATATGCGCCTGTATACAGATTATATGTACCTGTATACAGATTATATGTACCTGTATATAGATTATATGTGCCTGTATACAGATTATATGTACTTGTACAGAGATTGTATGTACCATGCTCCTGTATACAGATTATATGTACCGTGTACCTGTATAGAGATTATATGTGCCTGTATGCAGATTATATGTACCTGTACACAGATTATATGTACAATGTTCCCGTATACAGATTATATGTGTCTGTATACAGATTATATGTACGATGTACCTTTATACAGATTATATGTGCCTGTATACAGATTGTATATACCATGTACCAGTATACAGATTATATGTACCTGTACACAGATTATATGTACAATGTTCCTGTATACAGATTATATGTGCCTGTATACAGATTATATGTACGATGTACCGTTATACAGATTATATGTACCAGTATACAGATTGTATATACCATGTACCAGTATACAGATTATATGTGCCAGTATACAGATTATATGTACCATGTACCTGTATACAAATTATATGTACCTGTATACAGATTATATGTGCCTGCATACAGATTATATGTACCTGTATACAAATTGTATGTACCAAGTACCTGTATACAGATTATATGTGCCTGTATACAGATTATATGTACCTTTATGCAGATTATATGAACCTGTATACAGATTATATGTACCTGTATATAGATTACATGTGCCTGTATACAGATTATATGTGCCTGTATATATACTATATGCACCTGTATACAGATTATATGTGCCTGTATAGATTATATGTGCCTGTATATAGATTATATGTACAATGTACCTGTATACAGATTATATGTGCCTGTATACAGATTATATGTACCTGTATACAGATTATGTGTACAGTGTACCCGTATACAGATTACATGTACCATGTGCCTGTATACAGATTATGTGTACAATGTACCCGTATACAGATTATATGTACCATGTGCCTGTATACAGATTATGTGTACAATGCACCTGTATACAGATTATATGTGCCTGTATACAGATTATATGTACCATGTACCTGTATACAGATTATATTAACCTGTATACAGATTCTATGTACCTGTATACAGATTGAATGTACCATGTACCTGTATGCAGATTATATGTGCTGTATACAGATTATATGTGCCTGTATACAGATTATTTGTGCCTGTATACAGATTATGTGTACAATGTACCTGTATACAGATTATATGTGCCTGTATACAGATTATATATGCCTGTAGATAGATTATATGTACCTGTATACAGATTATATGTACCTGTATATAGATTATATGAACCTGTATACAGATTATATGTGCCTGTATACAGATTATGTGTACAATGCACCTGTATACATTTTATATGTACCTGTATACAGATTATATGTACTGTGTGACACATTATATGCACCATGTACTTGTATACAGATTATATGTACCAGTATATAGATTACATGTAACAGTATACAGATTATATGTGAAATGTACCTGTATACAGATTATATGTACCTGTATATAGATTATATGTACCTGTATACAGATTGTATGTACCATGTGCCTGTATACAAATTATATGTGCCTGTATACAGATTATATGTACAAGTATACTGATTATATGTGCCTGTATATAGATTATATGTACAAGTATACTGATTATATGTGCCTGTAAACAGATTATATGTACCTATATACAGATTATATGTACAAGTATACAGATTATATGTGCCTGTATACAGATTATATGTACCATGTACCTGTATACAGATTATATGTACAAGTATGCTGATTATATGTGCCTGTAAACAGATTATATGTACAATGTACCTGTATACAGATTATATGTACCTGTATATAGATTATATGTGCCGGTATGCAGATTATATGTGCCTGTATAGAGATTATATGTGCCGGTATGCAGATTATATGTGCCTGTACACAGAATTTATGTACCAAGTACCTGTATACAGATTATATGTGCCTGTATATAGATTATATGTGCCTGTATACAGATTATATGTGCCATGTGCCTGTATACAGATTATATGTGACTGTATATAGATTGTGCGTACCATGTATCTGTATATTGATTATATGTATCTGTATACAGATTATATGTACAATGTACCTGTATACAGATTGTGAGTACCATGTACCTGTATACAGATTATGTGTGCTTGTATACAGATTATATGTACCTGTAAACAGATTATATGTACCATGTAACTGTATACAGATTATATCTGCCGGTATACAGAATATACGTACCATGTACCTGTATACAGATTATATGTGCCTGCATACAGATTATATGTACCATGTGCCTGCATACAGGTTATATGTGCCTGTATACAGATTACATGTACCTGTATATAGATTATATGTGCCTGTATACAGATTATATGTAGCTGTATACAGATCATGTGTACAATGTACCTGTATGCAGATTATATGTACCTGTATACAGATTATATGTGCCTGTATATAGATTATATGTGCCTGTATACAGATTATATGTAGCTGTATACAGATCATGTGTACAATGTACCTGTATACAGATTATATGTACCTGTATACAGATTATATGAACCTGTATATAGATTATATGTGCCTGTATACAGATTATATGTACCTGTATACAGATTATATGTACCTGTATATAGATTATATGTGCCTGTATACAGATTATATGTACTTGTACAGAGATTTTATGTACCATGCTCCTGTATACAGATTATATGTACATTGTACCTGTGTAGAGATTATATGTGCCTGTATGCAGATTATATGTACAAAGTACCTGTATACAGATTATATATACCTGTATACAGACTATATGTACCTGTACACAGATTATATGTACAATGTTCCCGTATACAGATTATATGTGTCTGTATACAGATTATATGTACGATGTACCTTTATACAGATTATATGTGCCTGTATACAGATTGTATATACCATGTACCAGTATACAGATTATATGTGTCTGTACACAGATTATATGTACAATGTTCCTGTATACAGATTATATGTGCCTGTATACAGATTATATGTACGATGTACCATTATACAGATTATATGTACCAGTATACAGATTGTATATACCATGTACCAGTATACAGATTATATGTGCCTGTATACAGATTATATGTACCATGTACCTGTATACAGATTATATGTACCTGTATACAGATTATATGTGCCTGCATACAGATTATATGTACCTGTATACAAATTGTATGTACCATGTACCTGTATACAGATTATATGTGCCTGTATACAGATTATATGTACCTTTATGCAGATTATATGTACCTGTATACAGATTATATGTACCATGTACCTGTATACAGATTATATGTACCATGCACCTGTATACAGATTATATGTGCCTGTATACAGATTATATGTACCTGTATACAGATTTATTGTACCATGTACCTGTATACAGATTATATGTACCATTTACCTGTATACAGATTATATGTGCCTGTATACAGAATATATGTGCCAATATACAGATTATATGTACCTGTATACATATTATGTGTACAATGCACCTGTATACAGATTATATATGCCTGTAGATAGATTATATGTGCCTGTATACAAATTATATGTACCTGTATATAGATTATATGTACCTGTATACAGATTATATGTACCTGTATATAGATTATATGTACAATGCACCTGTATACAGATTATATGTACCATGTACCTGTATACAGATTATATATGCCTGTAGATAGATTATATGTACCTGTATACAAATTTTATGTACCTGTATATAGATTATATGTACCTGTAAACAGATTATGTGTACAATGCACCTGTATACAGATTATATATGCCTGTATATAGATTATATGTGCCTGTATACAGATTATATGTGCCTGTATACAGATTACGTGTACAATGCACCTATATGCAGATTATATATGCCTGTATATAGATTATATGTGCCTGTATACAGATTATATGTGCCTGTATATAGATTATATGTGCCTGTATACAGATTATATGTACAATGTACCTGTATACGGATTATATGTGCCTGTATATAGATTATATGTACCAGTATACAGATTATATGTACCAGTATACAGATTATATGTACAATGTACCTGTATACAGATTATATGTACAAGTATACCGATTATATGTGCCTGTATACAGATTATATGTACAAGTATACTGATTATATGTACAATGTACCTGTATACAGATTATATGTGCAATGTACCCGTATACAGATTATATGTGCCTGTATACAGGCTATATGTACAATGTACCTGTATACAGATTATATGTACCATGTGTCTGTATACAGACTATGTGTACAATGTACCCGTATACAGATTATATGTACCATGTGCCTGTATACAGATTATATGTACCATGTACCTGTATATAGATTATATGTACCCGTATACAGATTATATGTACCATGTGCCTGTATACAGATTATATGTACCATGTACCTGTATATAGATTATATGTACCTGTATACAGATTATATGTACCTGTATAGATATTATATGTACCATGTGCCTGTATACAGATTATATGTGCCTGTAAACAGATTATATGCACCTGTATACAGATTATATGTACAATGTACCTGTATACAGATTATATGTACCATGTGTCTGTATACAGATTATGTGTACAATGTACCCGTATACAGATTATATGTGCCTGTATACTGATTATATGTACCATGTACCTGTATACAGATTATATGAACCTGTATACAGATTATATCTACCTGTATACAGATTATTTGTAGAATGAACCTGTATACAGATTCTATGTACCTGTAACAGATTGTATGTACCATGTACCTGTATGCAGATTATATGTGCTGTATACAGATTATATGTGCCTGTATACAGATTATTTGTGCCTGTATACAGATTATATGTGCCTGTATACAGATTATGTGTACCTGTATGCAGATTGTATGTACCTGTATACAGATTATATGTGCCTGTATACAGATTATATGTACCTGTATACAGATTATATGTACCTGTATATAGATTACATGTGCCTGTATACAGATTGTATGTGCCTGTATATATACTATATGCACCTGTATACAGATTATATGTGCCTGTATAGATTATATGTGCCTGTATATAGATTATATGTGCCTGTATACAGATTATATGTACAATGTACCTGTATACAGATTATATGTGCCTGTATACAGATTATATGTGCCTGTATACAGATTATGTGTACAGTGTACCCGTATACAGATTATATGTACCATGTGCCTGTATACAGATTATGTGTACAATGTACCCGTATACAGATTATATGTACCATGTGCCTATATACAGATTATATGTACAATGTACCGGTATACAGATTATATGTACCATGTGCCTGTATACAGATTATGTGTACAATGCACCTGTATACAGATTATATGTGCCTGTATGCAGATTATATGTACCATGTACCTGTATACAGATTATATTAACCTGTATACAGATTCTATGTACCTGTATACAGATTGAATGTACCAGGTACCTGTATGCAGATTATATGTGCGGTATACAGATTAAATGTGCCTGTATACAGATTATTTGTGCCTGTATACAGATTATGTGTACAATGTACCTGTATGCAGATTATATGTGCCTGTATACAGATTTTATATGCCTGTAGATAGATTATATGTACCTGTATACAGATTATATGTACCTGTATATAGATTATATGAACCTGTATACAGATTATATATGCCTGTATACAGATTATATGTGCCTGTATGCAGATTATGTGTACAATGCACCTGTATACATTTTATATGTACCTGTATACACATTATATGTACTATGTGACACATTATATGCACCATGTACTTGTATACAGATTATATGTACCAGTATATAGATTACATGTAACAGTATACAGATTATATGCGAAATGTACCTGTATACAGATTATATGTACCTGTATATAGATTATATGTACCTGTATACAGATTGTATGTACCATGTGCCTGTATACAAATTATATGTGCCTGTATACAGATTATATGTACAAGTATGCTGATTATATGTGCCTGTAAACAGATTATATGTACAATGTACCTGTATACAGATTATATGTACCATGTGTCTGTATACAGATTATATGTACCTGTATATAGATATGTGCCGGTATGCATATTATTTGTGCCTGTATAGAGATTATATGTGCCAGTATGCAGATTATATGTGCCTGTACACAGAATTTATGTACCAAGTACCTGTATACAGATTATATGTGCCTGTATATAGATTATACGTGCCTGTATACAGATTATATGTGCCATGTGCCTGTATACAGATTATATGTGACTGTATATAGATTGTGCGTACCATGTATCTGTATACAGATTATATGTACAATGTACCTGTATACAGATTGTGAGTACCATGTACCTGTATACAGATTATGTGTGCTTGTATACAGATTATATGTACCTGTAAACAGATTATATGTACCATGTAACTGTATACAGATTATATCTGCCGGTATACAGAATATACGTACCATGTACCTGTATACAGATTATATGTGCCTGCATACAGATTATATGTACCATGTGCCTGCATACAGGTTATATGTGCCTGTATACAGATTACATGTACCTGTATATAGATTATATGTGCCTGTATACAGATTATATGTAGCTGTATACAGATCATGTGTACAATGTACCTGTATGCAGATTATATGTACCTGTATACAGATTATATGTGCCTGTATATAGATTATATGTGCCTGTATACAGATTATATGTAGCTGTATACAGATCATGTGTACAATGTACCTGTATACAGATTATATGTACCTGTATACAGATTATATGAACCTGTATATAGATTATATGTGCCTGTATACAGATTATATGTACCTGTATACAGATTATATGTACCTGTATATAGATTATATGTGCCTGTATACAGATTATATGTACTTGTACAGAGATTTTATGTACCATGCTCCTGTATACAGATTATATGTACATTGTACCTGTGTAGAGATTATATGTGCCTGTATGCAGATTATATGTACAAAGTACCTGTATACAGATTATATATACCTGTATACAGACTATATGTACCTGTACACAGATTATATGTACAATGTTCCCGTATACAGATTATATGTGTCTGTATACAGATTATATGTACGATGTACCTTTATACAGATTATATGTGCCTGTATACAGATTGTATATACCATGTACCAGTATACAGATTATATGTGTCTGTACACAGATTATATGTACAATGTTCCTGTATACAGATTATATGTGCCTGTATACAGATTATATGTACGATGTACCATTATACAGATTATATGTACCAGTATACAGATTGTATATACCATGTACCAGTATACAGATTATATGTGCCTGTATACAGATTATATGTACCATGTACCTGTATACAGATTATATGTACCTGTATACAGATTATATGTGCCTGCATACAGATTATATGTACCTGTATACAAATTGTATGTACCATGTACCTGTATACAGATTATATGTGCCTGTATACAGATTATATGTACCTTTATGCAGATTATATGTACCTGTATACAGATTATATGTACCATGTACCTGTATACAGATTATATGTACCATGCACCTGTATACAGATTATATGTGCCTGTATACAGATTATATGTACCTGTATACAGATTTATTGTATCATGTACCTGTATACAGATTATATGTACCATTTACCTGTATACAGATTATATGTGCCTGTATACAGAATATATGTGCCAATATACAGATTATATGTACCTGTATACATATTATGTGTACAATGCACCTGTATACAGATTATATATGCCTGTAGATAGATTATATGTGCCTGTATACAAATTATATGTACCTGTATATAGATTATATGTACCTGTATACAGATTATATGTACCTGTATATAGATTATATGTACAATGCACCTGTATACAGATTATATGTACCATGTACCTGTATACAGATTATATATGCCTGTAGATAGATTATATGTACCTGTATACAAATTTTATGTACCTGTATATAGATTATATGTACCTGTAAACAGATTATGTGTACAATGCACCTGTATACAGATTATATATGCCTGTATATAGATTATATGTGCCTGTATACAGATTATATGTGCCTGTATACAGATTACGTGTACAATGCACCTATATGCAGATTATATATGCCTGTATATAGATTATATGTGCCTGTATACAGATTATATGTGCCTGTATATAGATTATATGTGCCTGTATACAGATTATATGTACAATGTACCTGTATACGGATTATATGTGCCTGTATATAGATTATATGTACCAGTATACAGATTATATGTACCAGTATACAGATTATATGTACAATGTACCTGTATACAGATTATATGTACAAGTATACCGATTATATGTGCCTGTATACAGATTATATGTACAAGTATACTGATTATATGTACAATGTACCTGTATACAGATTATATGTGCAATGTACCCGTATACAGATTATATGTGCCTGTATACAGGCTATATGTACAATGTACCTGTATACAGATTATATGTACCATGTGTCTGTATACAGACTATGTGTACAATGTACCCGTATACAGATTATATGTACCATGTGCCTGTATACAGATTATATGTACCATGTACCTGTATATAGATTATATGTACCCGTATACAGATTATATGTACCATGTGCCTGTATACAGATTATATGTACCATGTACCTGTATATAGATTATATGTACCTGTATACAGATTATATGTACCTGTATAGATATTATATGTACCATGTGCCTGTATACAGATTATATGTGCCTGTAAACAGATTATATGCACCTGTATACAGATTATATGTACAATGTACCTGTATACAGATTATATGTACCATGTGTCTGTATACAGATTATGTGTACAATGTACCCGTATACAGATTATATGTGCCTGTATACTGATTATATGTACCATGTACCTGTATACAGATTATATGAACCTGTATACAGATTATATCTACCTGTATACAGATTATTTGTAGAATGAACCTGTATACAGATTCTATGTACCTGTAACAGATTGTATGTACCATGTACCTGTATGCAGATTATATGTGCTGTATACAGATTATATGTGCCTGTATACAGATTATTTGTGCCTGTATACAGATTATATGTGCCTGTATACAGATTATGTGTACCTGTATGCAGATTGTATGTACCTGTATACAGATTATATGTGCCTGTATACAGATTATATGTACCTGTATACAGATTATATGTACCTGTATATAGATTACATGTGCCTGTATACAGATTATATGTGCCTGTATATATACTATATGCACCTGTATACAGATTATATGTGCCTGTATAGATTATATGTGCCTGTATATAGATTATATGTGCCTGTATACAGATTATATGTACAATGTACCTGTATACAGATTATATGTGCCTGTATACAGATTATATGTGCCTGTATACAGATTATGTGTACAGTGTACCCGTATACAGATTATATGTACCATGTGCCTGTATACAGATTATGTGTACAATGTACCCGTATACAGATTATATGTACCATGTGCCTATATACAGATTATATGTACAATGTACCGGTATACAGATTATATGTACCATGTGCCTGTATACAGATTATGTGTACAATGCACCTGTATACAGATTATATGTGCCTGTATGCAGATTATATGTACCATGTACCTGTATACAGATTATATTAACCTGTATACAGATTCTATGTACCTGTATACAGATTGAATGTACCAGGTACCTGTATGCAGATTATATGTGCGGTATACAGATTAAATGTGCCTGTATACAGATTATTTGTGCCTGTATACAGATTATGTGTACAATGTACCTGTATGCAGATTATATGTGCCTGTATACAGATTTTATATGCCTGTAGATAGATTATATGTACCTGTATACAGATTATATGTACCTGTATATAGATTATATGAACCTGTATACAGATTATATATGCCTGTATACAGATTATATGTGCCTGTATGCAGATTATGTGTACAATGCACCTGTATACATTTTATATGTACCTGTATACACATTATATGTACTATGTGACACATTATATGCACCATGTACTTGTATACAGATTATATGTACCAGTATATAGATTACATGTAACAGTATACAGATTATATGCGAAATGTACCTGTATACAGATTATATGTACCTGTATATAGATTATATGTACCTGTATACAGATTGTATGTACCATGTGCCTGTATACAAATTATATGTGCCTGTATACAGATTATATGTACAAGTATGCTGATTATATGTGCCTGTAAACAGATTATATGTACAATGTACCTGTATACAGATTATATGTACCATGTGTCTGTATACAGATTATATGTACCTGTATATAGATATGTGCCGGTATGCATATTATTTGTGCCTGTATAGAGATTATATGTGCCAGTATGCAGATTATATGTGCCTGTACACAGAATTTATGTACCAAGTACCTGTATACAGATTATATGTGCCTGTATATAGATTATACGTGCCTGTATACAGATTATATGTGCCATGTGCCTGTATACAGATTATATGTGACTGTATATAGATTGTGCGTACCATGTATCTGTATACAGATTATATGTACAATGTACCTGTATACAGATTGTGAGTACCATGTACCTGTATACAGATTATGTGTGCTTGTATACAGATTATATGTGCCTGTAAACAGATTATATGTACCATGTACCTGTATACAGATTATATCTGCCAGTATACAGATTATACGTACCATTTACCTGTATACAGATTATATGTGCCTGCATACAGATTATATGTACCATGTGCCTGCATACAGGTTATATGTGCCTGTATACAGATTACATGTACCTGTATATAGATTATATGTGCCTGTATACAGATTATAAGTAGCTGTATACAGATCATGTGTACAATGTACCTGTATGCAGATTATATGTACCTGTATACAGATTATATGTGCCTGTGTATAGATTATATGTGCCTGTATACAGATTATATGTAGCTGTATACAGATCATGTGTACAATGTACCTGTATACAGATTATATGCACCTGTATACAGATTATATGTACCTGTATATAGATTATATGCGCCTGTATACAGATTATATGTACCTGTATACAGATTATATGTACCTGTATATAGATTATATGTGCCTGTATACAGATTATATGTACTTGTACAGAGATTGTATGTACCATGCTCCTGTATACAGATTATATGTACCGTGTACCTGTATAGAGATTATATGTGCCTGTATGCAGATTATATGTACCTGTACACAGATTATATGTACAATGTTCCCGTATACAGATTATATGTGTCTGTATACAGATTATATGTACGATGTACCTTTATACAGATTATATGTGCCTGTATACAGATTGTATATACCATGTACCAGTATACAGATTATATGTACCTGTACACAGATTATATGTACAATGTTCCTGTATACAGATTATATGTGCCTGTATACAGATTATATGTACGATGTACCTTTATACAGATTATATGTACCAGTATACAGATTGTATATACCATGTACCAGTATACAGATTATATGTGCCAGTATACAGATTATATGTACCATGTACCTGTATACAAATTATATGTACCTGTATACAGATTATATGTGCCTGCATACAGATTATATGTACCTGTATACAAATTGTATGTACCAAGTACCTGTATACAGATTATATGTGCCTGTATACAGATTATATGTACCTTTATGCAGATTATATGTACCTGTATATAGATTATATGTACAATGCACCTGTATACAGATTATATGTACCATGTACCTGTATACAAATTTTATGTACCTGTATATAGATTATATGTACCTGTATACAGATTATGTGTACAATGCACCTGTATGCAGATTATATATGCCTGTATATAGATTATATGTGCCTGTATACAGATTATATGTGCCTGTATACAGATTACGTGTACAATGCACCTGTATGCAGATTATATATGCCTGGATATAGATTATATGTGCCTGTATACAGATTATATGTGTCTGTATATAGATTATATGTGCCTGTATACAGATTATATGTACAATGTACCTGTATACAGATTATATGTGCCTGTATATAGATTATATGTACCAGTATACAGATTATATGTACCAGTATACAGATTATATGTACAATGTACCTGTATACAGATTATATGTACAAGTATACAGATTATATGTGCCTGTATACAGATTATATGTACAAGTATACTGATTATATGTACAATGTACCTGTATACAGATTATATGTGCAATGTACCCGTATACAGATTATATGTACAATGTACCCGTATACAGATTATATGTGCCTGTATACAGGCTATATGTACAATGTACCTTTATACAGATTATATGTACCATGTGTCTGTATACAGACTATGTGTACAATGTACCCGTATACAGATTATATGTACCATGTACCTGTATATAGATTATATGTACCTGTATACAGATTATATGTACCTGTATAGATATTATATGTACCATGTGCCTGTATACAGATTATAGGTGCCTGTAAACAGATTATATGCACCTGTATACAGATTATATGTACAATGTACCTGTATACAGATTATATGTACCATGTGTCTGTATACAGATTATGTGTACAATGTACCCGTATACAGATTATATGTGCCTGTATACTGATATGTACCATGTACCTGTATACAGATTATATGAACCTGTATACAGATTATATCTACCTGTATACAGATTATTTGTAGAATGAACCTGTATACAGATTCTATGTACCTGTAACAGATTGTATGTACCATGTACCTGTATGCAGATTGTATGTGCTGTATACAGATTATATGTGCCTGTATACAGATTATTTGTGCCTGTATACAGATTTTATGTGCCTGTATATAGATTACATGTGCCTGTATACAGATTATATGTGCCTGTATATATACTATATGCACCTGTATACAGATTATATGTGCCTGTATAGATTATATGTGCTTGTATATAGATTATATGTGCCTGTATACAGATTATATGTACAATGTACCTGTATACAGATTATATGTGCCTGTATACAGATTATATGTACCTGTATACAGATTATATGTACCATGTGCCTGTATACAGATTATGTGTACAATGTACCCGTATACAGATTATATGTACCATGTGCCTATATACAGATTATATGTACAATGTACCGGTATACAGATTATGTGTACAATGCACCTTTATACAGATTATATGTGCCTGTATACATATTATATGTACCATGTACCTGTATACAGATTATATTAACCTGTATACAGATTCTATGTACGTGTATACAGATTGAATGTACCATGTACCTGTATGCAGATTATATGTGCTGTATACAGATTATATGTGCCTGTATACAGATTATTTGTGCCTGTATACAGATTATGTGTACAATGTACCTGTATGCAGATTATATGTGCCTGTATACAGATTATATATGCCTGTAGATAGATTATATGTACCTGTTTACAGATTATATGTACCTGTATATAGATTATATGAACCTGTATACAGATTATATGTGCCTGTATACAGATTATGTGTACAATGCACCTGTATACATTTTATATGTACCTGTATACAGATTATATGTACTGTGTGACACATTATATGCACCATGTACTTGTATACAGATTATATGTACCAGTATAAAGATTACATGTAACATTATACAGATTATATGTGAAATGTACCTGTATACAGATTATATGTACCTGTATATAGATTATATGTACCTGTTAACAGATTGTATGTACCATGTGCCTGTATACAAATTATATGTGCCTGTATACAGATTATATGTACAAGTATACTGATTATATGTGCCTGTATACAGATTATATGTACAAGTATACTGATTATATGTGCCTGTATACAGATTATATGTACCTATATACAGATTATATGTACAAGTATACAGATTATATGTGCCTGTATACAGATTATATGTACCATGTACCTGTATACAGATTATATGTGCCTGTATACAGATTATATGTACAAGTATGCTGATTATATGTGCCTGTATACAGATTATATGTACAATGTATCTGTATACAGATTATATGTACCTGTATACAGATTATATGTGCCTGTATAGATTATATGTGCCTGTATATAGATTATATGTGCCTGTATACAGATTATATGTACAATGTACCTGTATACAGATTATATGTGCCTGTATACAGATTATATGTACCTGTATACAGATTATATGTACCTGTATATAGATTATATGTACAATGCACCTGTATACAGATTATATATGCCTGTATATAGATTATATGTGCCTGTATACAGATTATATGTACCATGTACCTGCATACAGATTATATGTACCTGTATACAGATTATATGTACCTGTATACAGATTATGTGTACAATGCACCTGTATACAGATTATATATGCCTGTAGATAGATTATATGTACCTGCATACAGATTATATGTACCTGTATACAGATTATATGTACAATGTACCTGTATACAGATTATATGTGCCTGTATACAGATTATATGTACCTGTATACAGATTATGTGTACAGTGTACCCGTATACAGATTATATGTACCATGTGCCTGTATACAGATTATGTGTACAATGTACCCGTATACAGATTATATGTACCATGTGCCTATATACAGATTATATGTACAATGTACCGGTATACAGATTATATGTACCATGTGCCTGTATACAGATTATGTGTACAATGCACCTGTATACAGATTATATGTGCCTGTATGCAGATTATATGTACCATGTACCTGTATACAGATTATATTAACCTGTATACAGATTCTATGTACCTGTAGACAGATTGAATGTACCATGTACCTGTATGCAGATTATATGTGCGGTATACAGATTATATGTGCCTGTATACAGATTATTTGTACCTGTATACAGATTATGTGTACAATGTACCTGTATGCAGATTATATGTGCCTGTATACAGATTATATATGCCTGTAGATAGATTATATGTACCTGTATACAGATTATATGTACCTGTATATAGATTATATGAACCTGTATACAGATTATATGTGCCTGTATGCATATTATGTGTACAATGCACCTGTATACATTTTATATGTACCTGTATACAGATTATATGTACTGTGTGACACATTATATGCGCTATGTACTTGTATACAGATTATATGTACCAGTATATAGATTACATGTAACAGTATACAGATTATATGTGAAATGTACCTGTATACAGATTATATGTACCTGTATATAGATTATATGTACCTGTATACAGATTGTATGTACCATGTGCCTGTATACAAATTATATGTGCCTGTATACAGATTATATGTACAAGTATGCTGATTATATGTGCCTGTATACAGATTATATGTACAATGTACCTGTATACAGATTATATGTACCATGTGTCTGTATACAGATTATATGTACCTGTATATAGATTATATGTGCCGGTATGCATATTATATGTGCCTGTATAGAGATTATATGTGCCAGTATGCAGATTATATGTGCCTGTACACAGAATTTATGTACCAAGTACCTGTATACAGATTATATGTGCCTGTATACAGATTATATGTGCCATGTGCCTGTATACAGATTATATGTGACTGTATATAGATTGTGCGTACCATGTATCTGTATACAGATTATATGTACAATGTACCTGTATACAGATTGTGAGTACCATGTACCTGTATACAGATTATGTGTGCTTGTATACAGATTATATGTGCCTGTAAACAGATTATATGTACCATGTACCTGTATACAGATTATATCTGCCAGTATACAGATTATACGTACCATTTACCTGTATACAGATTATATGTGCCTGCATACAGATTATATGTACCATGTGCCTGCATACAGGTTATATGTGCCTGTATACAGATTACATGTACCTGTATATAGATTATATGTGCCTGTATACAGATTATATGTAGCTGTATACAGATCATGTGTACAATGTACCTGTATGCAGATTATATGTACCTGTATACAGATTATATGTGCCTGTGTATAGATTATATGTGCCTGTATACAGATTATATGTACCTGTATACAGATTGAATGTACCATGTACCTGTATACAGATTATATGTGCCTGTGTATAGATTATATGTGCCTGTATACAGATTATATGTAGCTGTATACAGATTATGTGTACAATGCACCTGTATACAGATTATATATGCCTGTAGATAGATTATATGTACCTGCATACAGATTATATGTACCTGTATACAGATTATATGTACAATGTACCTGTATATAGATTATATGTGCCTGTATACAGATTATTTGTGCCTGTATACAGATTATGTGTACAATGTACCTGTATGCAGATTATATGTGCCTGTATACAGATTATATATGCCTGTAGATAGATTATATGTACCTGTATACAGATTATATGTACCTGTATATAGATTATATGAACCTGTATACAGATTATATATGCCTGTATACAGATTATATGTGCCTGTATGCATATTATGTGTACAATGCACCTGTATACATTTTATATGTACCTGTATACAGATTATATGTACTGTGTGACACATTATATGCACTATGTACTTGTATACAGATTATATGTACCAGTATATAGATTACATGTAACAGTATACAGATTATATGTGAAATGTACCTGTATACAGATTATATGTACCTGTATATAGATTATATGTACCTGTATACAGATTGTATGTACCATGTGCCTGTATACAAATTATATGTGCCTGTATACAGATTATATGTACAAGTATGCTGATTATATGTGCCTGTATACAGATTATATGTACAATGTACCTGTATACAGATTATATGTACCATGTGTCTGTATACAGATTATATGTACCTGTATATAGATTATATGTGCCGGTATGCATATTATATGTGCCTGTATAGAGATTATATGTGCCAGTATGCAGATTATATGTGCCTGTACACAGAATTTATGTACCAAGTACCTGTATACAGATTATATGTGCCTGTATACAGATTATATGTGCCATGTGCCTGTATACAGATTATATGTGACTGTATATAGATTGTGCGTACCATGTACCTGTATACAGATTGTGAGTACCATGTACCTGTATACAGATTATGTGTGATTGTATACAGATTATATGTGCCTGTAAACAGATTATATGTACCATGTACCTGTATACAGATTATATCTGCCAGTATACAGATTATACGTACCATTTACCTGTATACAGATTATATGTGCCTGCATAAGATTATATGTACCATGTGCCTGCATACAGGTTATATGTGCCTGTATACAGATTACATGTACCTGTATATAGATTATATGTGCCTGTATACAGATTATATGTAGCTGTATACAGATCATGTGTACAATGTACCTGTATGCAGATTATATGCACCTGTATACAGATTATATGTACCTGTATATAGATTATATGTGCCTGTATACAGATTATATGTACCTGTATACAGATTATATGTACCTGTATATAGATTATATGTGCCTGTATACAGATTATATGTACTTGTACAGAGATTGTATGTACCATGCTCCTGTATACAGATTATATGTACCGTGTACCTGTATAGAGATTATATGTGCCTGTATGCAGATTATATGTACAAAGTACCTGTACACAGATTATATATACCTGTATACAGATTATATGTACCTGTACACAGATTATATGTACAATGTTCCTGTATACAGATTATATGTGCCTGTATACAGATTATATGTACGATGTACCTTTATACAGATTATATGTACCAGTATACAGATTGTATATACCATGTACCAGTATACAGATTATATGTGCCAGTATACAGATTATATGTACCATGTACCTGTATACAGATTATATGTACCTGTATACAGATTATATGTACCTGTATACAGATTATATGTGCCTGCATACAGATTATATGTACCTGTATACAAATTGTATGTACCATGTACCTGTATACAGATTATATGTGCCTGTATACAGATTATATGTACCTTTATGCAGATTATATGTACCTGTATATAGATTATATGTACAATGCACCTGTATACAGATTATATGTACCATGTACCTGTATACAAATTTTATGTACCTGTATATAGATTATATGTACCTGTATACAGATTATGTGTACAATGCACCTGTATACAGATTATATATGCCTGTATATAGATTATATGTGCCTGTATACAGATTATATGTGCCTGTATACAGATTACGTGTACAATGCACCTGTATGCAGATTATATATGCCTGGATATAGATTATATGTGCCTGTATACAGATTATATGTGTCTGTATATAGATTATATGTGCCTGTATACAGATTATATGTACAATGTACCTGTATACAGATTATATGTGCCTGTATATAGATTATATGTACCAGTATACAGATTATATGTACCAGTATACAGATTATATGTACAATGTACCTGTATACAGATTATATGTACAAGTATACAGATTATATGTGCCTGTATACAGATTATATGTACAAGTATACTGATTATATGTACAATGTACCTGTATACAGATTATATGTGCAATGTACCCGTATACAGATTATATGTACAATGTACCCGTATACAGATTATATGTGCCTGTATACAGGCTATATGTACAATGTACCTTTATACAGATTATATGTACCATGTGTCTGTATACAGACTATGTGTACAATGTACCCGTATACAGATTATATGTACCATGTACCTGTATATAGATTATATGTACCTGTATACAGATTATATGTACCTGTATAGATATTATATGTACCATGTGCCTGTATACAGATTATAGGTGCCTGTAAACAGATTATATGCACCTGTATACAGATTATATGTACAATGTACCTGTATACAGATTATATGTACCATGTGTCTGTATACAGATTATGTGTACAATGTACCCGTATACAGATTATATGTGCCTGTATACTGATTATATGTACCATGTACCTGTATACAGATTATATGAACCTGTATACAGATTATATCTACCTGTATACAGATTATTTGTAGAATGAACCTGTATACAGATTCTATGTACCTGTAACAGATTGTATGTACCATGTACCTGTATGCAGATTGTATGTGCTGTATACAGATTATATGTGCCTGTATACAGATTATTTGTGCCTGTATACAGATTATATGTGCCTGTATATAGATTACATGTGCCTGTATACAAATTATATGTGCCTGTATATATACTATATGCACCTGTATACAGATTATATGTGCCTGTATAGATTATATGTGCTTGTATATAGATTATATGTGCCTGTATACAGATTATATGTACAATGTACCTGTATACAGATTATATGTGCCTGTATACAGATTATATGTACCTGTATACAGATTATATGTACCATGTGCCTGTATACAGATTATGTGTACAATGTACCCGTATACAGATTATATGTACCATGTGCCTATATACAGATTATATGTACAATGTACCTGTATACAGATTATATGTGCCTGTATACAGATTATATGTACCTGTATACAGATTATATGTACCATGTGCCTGTATACAGATTATGTGTACAATGTACCCGTATACAGATTATATGTACCATGTGCCTATATACAGATTATATGTACAATGTACCGGTATACAGATTATGTGTACAATGCACCTTTATACAGATTATATGTGCCTGTATACATATTATATGTACCATGTACCTGTATACAGATTATATGTACCAGTATACAGATTATATGTGCCTGTATACAGATTATATGTACCATGTACCTGTATACAGATTATATTAACCTGTATACAGATTCTATGTACGTGTATACAGATTGAATGTACCATGTACCTGTATGCAGATTATATGTGCTGTATACAGATTATATGTGCCTGTATACAGATTATTTGTGCCTGTATACAGATTATGTGTACAATGTACCTGTATGCAGATTATATGTGCCTGTATACAGATTATATATGCCTGTAGATAGATTATATGTACCTGTTTACAGATTATATGTACCTGTATATAGATTATATGAACCTGTATACAGATTATATGTGCCTGTATACAGATTATGTGTACAATGCACCTGTATACATTTTATATGTACCTGTATACAGATTATATGTACTGTGTGACACATTATATGCACCATGTACTTGTATACAGATTATATGTACCAGTATAAAGATTACATGTAACAGTATACAGATTATATGTGAAATGTACCTGTATACAGATTATATGTACCTGTATATAGATTATATGTACCTGTTAACAGATTGTATGTACCATGTGCCTGTATACAAATTATATGTGCCTGTATACAGATTATATGTACAAGTATACTGATTATATGTGCCTGTATACAGATTATATGTACAAGTATACTGATTATATGTGCCTGTATACAGATTATATGTACCTATATACAGATTATATGTACAAGTATACAGATTATATGTGCCTGTATACAGATTATATGTACCATGTACCTGTATACAGATTATATGTGCCTGTATACAGATTATATGTACAAGTATGCTGATTATATGTGCCTGTATACAGATTATATGTACAATGTATCTGTATACAGATTATATGTACCTGTATACAGATTATATGTGCCTGTATAGATTATATGTGCCTGTATATAGATTATATGTGCCTGTATACAGATTATATGTACCTGTATACAGATTATATGTACAATGCACCTGTATACAGATTATATATGCCTGTATATAGATTATATGTGCCTGTATACAGATTATATGTACCTGTATACAGATTATATGTACCATGTACCTGCATACAGATTATATGTACCTGTATACAGATTATATGTACCTGTATACAGATTATATGTACCATGTACCTGTATACAGATTATATGTGCCTGTATACAGATTATATGTACCTGTATACAGATTATGTGTACAATGCACCTGTATACAGATTATATATGCCTGTAGATAGATTATATGTACCTGCATACAGATTATATGTACCTGTATACAGATTATATGTACAATGTACCTGTATACAGATTATATGTGCCTGTATACAGATTATATGTACCTGTATACAGATTATGTGTACAGTGTACCCGTATACAGATTATATGTACCATGTGCCTGTATACAGATTATGTGTACAATGTACCCGTATACAGATTATATGTACCATGTGCCTATATACAGATTATATGTACAATGTATCGGTATACAGATTATATGTACCATGTGCCTGTATACAGATTATGTGTACAATGCACCTGTATACAGATTATATGTGCCTGTATGCAGATTATATGTACCATGTACCTGTATACAGATTATATTAACCTGTATACAGATTCTATGTACCTGTATACAGATTGAATGTACCATGTACCTGTATGCAGATTATATGTGCGGTATACAGATTATATGTGCCTGTATACAGATTATTTGTGCCTGTATACAGATTATGTGTACAATGTACCTGTATGCAGATTATATGTGCCTGTATACAGATTATATATGCCTGTAGATAGATTATATGTACCTGTATACAGATTATATGTACCTGTATATAGATTATATGAACCTGTATACAGATTATATATGCCTGTATACAGATTATATGTGCCTGTATGCATATTATGTGTACAATGCACCTGTATACATTTTATATGTACCTGTATACAGATTATATGTACTGTGTGACACATTATATGCACTATGTACTTGTATACAGATTATATGTACCAGTATATAGATTACATGTAACAGTATACAGATTATATGTGAAATGTACCTGTATACAGATTATATGTACCTGTATATAGATTATATGTACCTGTATACAGATTGTATGTACCATGTGCCTGTATACAAATTATATGTGCCTGTATACAGATTATATGTACAAGTATGCTGATTATATGTGCCTGTATACAGATTATATGTACAATGTACCTGTATACAGATTATATGTACCATGTGTCTGTATACAGATTATATGTACCTGTATATAGATTATATGTGCCGGTATGCATATTATATGTGCCTGTATAGAGATTATATGTGCCAGTACGCAGATTATATGTGCCTGTACACAGAATTTATGTACCAAGTACCTGTATACAGATTATATGTGCCTGTATACAGATTATATGTGCCATGTGCCTGTATACAGATTATATGTGACTGTATATAGATTGTGCGTACCATGTATCTGTATACAGATTATATGTACAATGTACCTGTATACAGATTGTGAGTACCATGTACCTGTATACAGATTATGTGTGCTTGTATACAGATTATATGTGCCTGTAAACAGATTATATGTACCATGTACCTGTATACAGATTATATCTGCCAGTATACAGATTATACGTACCATTTACCTGTATACAGATTATATGTGCCTGCATACAGATTATATGTACCATGTGCCTGCATACAGGTTATATGTGCCTGTATACAGATTACATGTACCTGTATATAGATTATATGTGCCTGTATACAGATTATATGTAGCTGTATACAGATCATGTGTACAATGTACCTGTATGCAGATTATATGTACCTGTATACAGATTATATGTGCCTGTGTATAGATTATATGTGCCTGTATACAGATTATATGTACCTGTATACAGATTGAATGTACCATGTACCTGTATACAGATTATATGTGCCTGTGTATAGATTATATGTGCCTGTATACAGATTATATGTAGCTGTATACAGATTATGTGTACAATGCACCTGTATACAGATTATATATGCCTGTAGATAGATTATATGTACCTGCATACAGATTATATGTACCTGTATACAGATTATATGTACAATGTACCTGTATATAGATTATATGTGCCTGTATACAGATTATATGTAGCTGTATACAGATCATGTGTACAATGTACCTGTATGCAGATTATATGTACCTGTATACAGATTATATGTACCATGCACCTGTATACAGATTATATGTGCCTGTATACAGATTATATGTACCTGTATACAGATTATGTGTACAATGCACCTGTATACAGATTATATATGCCTGTAGATAGATTATATGTACCTGCATACAGATTATATGTACCTGTATACAGATTATATGTACAATGTACCTGTATACAGATTATATGTGCCTGTATACAGATTATATGTACCTGTATACAGATTATGTGTACAGTGTACCCGTATACAGATTATATGTACCATGTGCCTGTATACAGATTATGTGTACAATGTACCCGTATACAGATTATGTGTACAATGTACCCGTATACAGATTATATGTACCATGTGCCTATATACAGATTATATGTACAATGTACCGGTATACAGATTATATGTACCATGTGCCTGTATACAGATTATGTGTACAATGCACCTGTATACAGATTATATGTGCCTGTATGCAGATTATATGTACCATGTACCTGTATACAGATTATATTAACCTGTATACAGATTCTATGTACCTGTATACAGATTGAATGTACCATGTACCTGTATGCAGATTATATGTGCGGTATACAGATTATTTGTGCCTGTATACAGATTATGTGTACAATGTACCTGTATGCAGATTATATGTGCCTGTATACAGATTATATATGCCTGTAGATAGATTATATGTACCTGTATACAGATTATATGTACCTGTATATAGATTATATGAACCTGTATACAGATTATATATGCCTGTATACAGATTATATGTGCCTGTATGCATATTATGTGTACAATGCACCTGTATACATTTTATATGTACCTGTATACAGATTATATGTACTGTGTGACACATTATATGCACTATGTACTTGTATACAGATTATATGTACCAGTATATAGATTACATGTAACAGTATACAGATTATATGTGAAATGTACCTGTATACAGATTATATGTACCTGTATATAGATTATATGTACCTGTATACAGATTGTATGTACCATGTGCCTGTATACAAATTATATGTGCCTGTATACAGATTATATGTACAAGTATGCTGATTATATGTGCCTGTATACAGATTATATGTACAATGTACCTGTATACAGATTATATGTACCATGTGTCTGTATACAGATTATATGTACCTGTATATAGATTATATGTGCCGGTATGCATATTATATGTGCCTGTATAGAGATTATATGTGCCAGTATGCAGATTATATGTGCCTGTACACAGAATTTATGTACCAAGTACCTGTATACAGATTATATGTGCCTGTATACAGATCATATGTGCCATGTGCCTGTATACAGATTATATGTGACTGTATATAGATTGTGCGTACCATGTATCTGTATACAGATTATATGTACAATGTACCTGTATACAGATTGTGAGTACCATGTACCTGTATACAGATTATGTGTGATTGTATACAGATTATATGTACCTGTAAACAGATTATATGTACCATGTACCTGTATACAGATTATATCTGCCAGTATACAGATTATACGTACCATTTACCTGTATACAGATTATATGTGCCTGCATACAGATTATATGTACCATGTGCCTGCATACAGGTTATATGTGCCTGTATACGGATTACATGTACCTGTATACAGATCATGTGTTCAATGTACCTGTATACAGATTATATTAACCTGTATACAGATTATATGTACCTGTATATAGATTATATGTGCCTGTATACAGATTATATGTAGCTGTATACAGATCATGTGTACAATGTACCTGTATGCAGATTATATGTACCTGTATACAGATTATATGTGCCTGTGTATAGATTATATGTGCCTGTATACAGATTATATGTAGCTGTATACAGATCATGTGTACAATGTACCTGTATACAGATTATATGCACCTGTATACAGATTATATGTACCTGTATATAGATTATATGTGCCTGTATACAGATTATATGTACCTGTATACAGATTATATGTACCTGTATATAGATTATATGTGCCTGTATACAGATTATATGTACTTGTACAGAGATTGTATGTACCATGCTCCTGTATACAGATTATATGTACCGTGTACCTGTATAGAGATTATATGTGCCTGTATGCAGATTATATGTACAAAGTACCTGTACACAGATTATATATACCTGTATACAGATTATATGTACCTGTACACAGATTATATGTACAATGTTCCTGTATACAGATTATATGTGCCTGTATACAGATTATATGTACGATGTACCTTTATACAGATTATATGTACCAGTATACAGATTGTATATACCATGTACCAGTATACAGATTATATGTGCCAGTATACAGATTATATGTACCATGTACCTGTATACAGATTATATGTACCTGTATACAGATTATATGTACCTGTATACAGATTATATGTACCTGTATACAAATTGTATGTACCATGTACCTGTATACAGATTATATGTGCCTGTATACAGATTATATGTACCTTTATGCAGATTATATGTACCTGTATATAGATTATATGTACAATGCACCTGTATACAGATTATATGTACCATGTACCTGTATACAAATTTTATGTACCTGTATATAGATTATATGTACCTGTATACAGATTATGTGTACAATGCACCTGTATACAGATTATATATGCCTGTATATAGATTATATGTGCCTGTATACAGATTATATGTGCCTGTATACAGATTACGTGTACAATGCTCCTGTATGCGGATTATATATGCCTGGATATAGATTATATGTGCCTGTATACAGATTATATGTGCCTGTATATAGATTATATGTGCCTGTATACAGATTATATGTACAATGTACCTGTATACAGATTATATGTGCCTGTATATAGATTATATGTACCAGTATACAGATTATATGTACCAGTATACAGATTATATGTACAATGTACCTGTATACAGATTATATGTACAAGTATACAGATTATATTGTCGTAGCATTCCTTTGCGGAATCACGGCTTACTCAATTTGGAATGTTTACAGCCCTCCATATTAATTCTGAATTGATAATGCGCATAAGAAGTTTTCACACTGACACAAGGTTCAGCATGCATAGCTTCCTCAATTCTAACTTTAATGATCGGCGTGTAGCCTATTTTAAGAGTTTAACAAATCCGCCCATCTGGGCAGGTCAAAGATTACATGCATACAATGTATTGTTTAATTATTGGATAAGCATCTTGCAATTCTTCCATCCTCCGGTCATCTGTGATTGGCCATCAGGTGGTGGATGAAATGAGTGGGTTGTCTTGGAGCCACGTGGGGTTCCTTCGATATGATTGGATGTTACATCATGAACTATAAATTGCACAAACCTCCCATGTTATTTGCATACGTTTCCAGTAAAATTGCTTGGGTAATTTCTGCGGTTGTCCATGTCTGATTCCTAGTTCCGTATTAGTGCATGCAGCTGGACAGTCAAATATATTTATACATGTTGGTTACGGGCTAAATTCCATCTTTGTCAGCAGAGTTATGAAAAACAGATACTTTCATATGTAGGAAGTACTTATTGCACAACTGTCATGAACTATATTTGTAGCAAGACAGAAGTATGTATACAGAATGTTAAATTGATAACTGTCTACTGCCAAGGCCCACCGATCCAAAATATAGGAATACTGGACTTCCACCACAATATGTGCCTGTATACAGATTATATGTACAAGTATACTGATTATATGTACAATGTACCTGTATACAGATTATATGTGCAATGTACCCGTATACAGATTATATGTGCCTGTATACAGACTATGTGTACAATGTACCCGTATATAGATTATATGTACCTGTATACAGATTATATGTACCTGTATACAGATTATATGTACCATGTGCCTGTATACAGATTATAGGTGCCTGTAAACAGATTATATGCACCTGTATACAGATTATATGTGCCTGTATACAGATTATATGCTATTGTATACAGATTATATGTACCCGTACACAGATTATATGTGCCTTTTACCTGTATACAGATATGTACCTGCAAACAGATTATTTGTATCTGTATACAGATTATATGTACCAATATACAGATTATATGTACCCGTATATAGATTATATGTGCCTGTATACAGATTATATGTACCATGTACCCGTATATAGATTATATGTGCCTGTATACAGATTATATGTACCTGCATACAGATTATATGCACCTGTATACATATTATGTGTACAATGCACCTGTATACAGATTATATATGCCAGTAGATAGATTATATGTGCCTGTATACAAATTATATGTACCTGTATATAGATTATATGTACCTGTATACAGATTATATGTACCTGTATAGAGATTATATGTACAATGCACCTGTATTCAGATTATATGTACCATGTACCTGTATACAGATTATATGTACCATGCACCTGTATACAGATTATATGTGCCTGTATACAGATTATATGTGCCAATATACAGATTATATGTACCTGTATACAGATTATATGTACCATGTACCTGTATACAGATTATATATGCCTGTAGATAGATTATATGTACCTGTATACAAATTTTATGTACCTGTATATAGATTATATGTACCTGTATACAGATTATATGTACCTATATACAGATTATGTGTACAATGCACCTGTATACAGATTATATATGCCTGTATATAGATTATATGTGCCTGTATACAGATTATATGTGCCTGTATACAGATTACGTGTACAATGCACCTGTATACAGATTATATGTGCCTGTATACTGATTATATGTACCATGTACCTGTATGCAGATTATATATGCCTGTATATAGATTATATGTGCCTGTATACAGATTATATATGCCTGTATATAGATATGTGCCTGTATACAGATTATATGTACAAGTATACTGATTATATGTACAATGTACCTGTATACAGATTATATGTGCAATGTACCCGTATACAGATTATATGTGCCTGTATACAGACTATGTGTACAATGTACCCGTATATAGATTATATGTACCTGTATACAGATTATATGTACCTGTATACAGATTATATGTACCATGTGCCTGTATACAGATTATAGGTGCCTGTATACAGATTATATGCTATTGTATACAGATTATATGTACCCGTACACAGATTATATGTGCCTTTTACCTGTATACAGATATGTACCTGCAAACAGATTATTTGTATCTGTATACAGATTATATGTACCAATATACAGATTATATGTACCCGTATATAGATTATATGTGCCTGTATACAGATTATATGTACCATGTACCCGTATATAGATTATATGTGCCTGTATACAGATTATATGTACCTGCATACAGATTATATGCACCTGTATACATATTATGTGTACAATGCACCTGTATACAGATTATATATGCCAGTAGATAGATTATATGTGCCTGTATACAAATTATATGTACCTGTATATAGATTATATGTACCTGTATACAGATTATATGTACCTGTATAGAGATTATATGTACCTGTATATAGATTATATGTACAATGCACCTGTATTCAGATTATATGTACCATGTACCTGTATACAGATTATATGTACCATGCACCTGTATACAGATTATATGTGCCTGTATACAGATTATATGTGCCAATATACAGATTATATGTACCTGTATACAGATTATATGTACCATGTACCTGTATACAGATTATATATGCCTGTAGATAGATTATATGTACCTGTATACAAATTTTATGTACCTGTATATAGATTATATGTACCTGTATACAGATTATATGTACCTATATACAGATTATGTGTACAATGCACCTGTATACAGATTATATATGCCTGTATATAGATTATATGTGCCTGTATACAGATTATATGTGCCTGTATACAGATTACGTGTACAATGCACCTGTATACAGATTATATGTGCCTGTATACTGATTATATGTACCATGTACCTGTATGCAGATTATATATGCCTGTATATAGATTATATGTGCCTGTATACAGATTATATATGCCTGTATATAGATATGTGCCTGTATACAGATTATATGTACAAGTATACTGATTATATGTACAATGTACCTGTATACAGATTATATGTGCCTGTATACAGATTATATGTACCAGTATACAGATTATATGTAACAGTATACAGAATATATGTACAAGTATACTGATTATATGTACAATGTACCTGTATACAGATTATATGTGCAAGTATACAGATTATATGTGCCTGTATACAGATTATATGTACAAGTATACTGATTATATGTACAAGTATACTGATTATATGTACAATGTACCTGTATACAGATTATATGTACAATGTACCCGTATACTGATTATATGTGCCTGTATACAGATTATATGTACAATGTACCTGTATACAGATTATATGTACCATGTGTCTGTATACAGATTATGTGTACAATGTACCCGTATACAGATTATATGTACCATGTGCCTGTATACAGATTATATGTACCATGCACCTGTATATAGATTATATGTACCTGTATACAGATTATATGTACCTGTATAGAGATTATATGTACCATGTGTCTGTATACAGATTATATGTGCCTGTATACAGATTATATGCACCTGTATACAGATTATATGTACAATGTACCTGTATACAGATTATATGTGCCTGTATACAGATTGTATGTACCATGTACCTGTATGCAGATTATATATGCCTGTATACAGATTATATGTGCCTGTATGCAGATTATATGTACAAAGTACCTGTATACAGATTATATATACCTGTACACAGATTATATGTACAATGTTCCCGTATACAGATTATATGTGCCTGTATACAGATTATATGTACAATGTACCTTTATACAGATTATATGTGCCTTTATACAGATTATATGTACCATGTACCTGTATACAGATTATATGTACCAGTATACAGATTGTATATACCATGTACCAGTATACAGATTATATGTACCTATATACAGATTATATGTACCATGTACCTGTATACAGATTATATGTACCTGTATACAGATTATATGTACCTGTATACAGATTATATGTACCATGTACCTGTATACAGATTATATGTACCAGTATATAGATTATGTGCCTGTATACAGATTATATGTACCATGTACCTGTATACAGATTATATGTACCAGTATACAGATTGTATATACCATGTACCAGTATACAGATTATATGTGCCTGTATACACATTATATGTACCATGTACCTGTATACAGATTATATGTACCTGTATACAGATGATATGTACCTGCATACAGATTATATGTACCTGTATACAAATTGTATGTACCATGTACCGGTATACAGATTATATGTGCCTGTATGCAGATTATATGTACCTGTATACAGATTATATGTACCATGTACCTGTATACAGATTATATTACCATGCACCTGTATACAGATTATATGTACCTGTATACAGATTATATGTGCCTGTATACAGATTAAATGTACCTGTATACAGATTATATGTACCATGCACCTGTATACAGATTATATGTGCCTGTATGCAGATTATATGTGCCAATATACAGATTATATGTACCTGTATACATATTATGTGTGCAATGCACCTGTATACAGATTATATATACCTGTATACAAATTATATGTACCTGTATATAGATTATATGTACCTGTATACAGATTATATGTACCTGTATATAGATTATATGTACAATGGACCTGTATACAAATTATATGTACCTGTATATAGATTATATGTACCTGTATACAGATTATATGTACCTGTATATAGATTATGTGTATAATGCACCTGTATACAGATTATATATGCCTGTAGATAGATTATATGTACCTGTATACAGATTATATGTGCCTGTATACAGATTATATGTACCTGTATACAAATTTTATGTATCTGTATATAGATTATATGTACAATGTACCAGTATACAGATTATATGTACAATGTACCTGTATACAGATTATGTGTACAATGCACCTGTATACAGATTATATGTACCTGTATACAGATTATATGTACAATGCACCAGTATACAGATTATATGTACAATGTACCTGTATACAGATTATATGTACCATGCACCTGTATACAGATTATATGTGCCTGTATACAGATTATATGTACCTGTATACAGATTATGTGTATAATGCACCTGTATACAGATTATATATGCCTGTAGATAGATTATATGTACCTGTATACAGATTATATGTGCCTGTATACAGATTATATGTACCTGTATACAAATTTTATGTATCTGTATATAGATTATATGTACAATGTACCAGTATACAGATTATATGTACAATGTACCTGTATACAGATTATGTGTACAATGCACCTGTATACAGATTATATGTACCTGTATACAGATTATATGTACAATGTACCAGTATACAGATTATATGTACAATGTACCTGTATACAGATTATATGTACCATGTACCTGTATATAGATTATATGTGCCTGTATACAGATTATATGTGCCTGTATATAGATTATATGTGCCTGTTTACAGATTATATGTACAATACACCTGTATACATTTTATATGTACCTGTATACAGATTATATGTACTGTGTGACACATTATATGCGCCATGTACTTGTATACAGATTATATGTACCAGTATATAGATTACATGTAACAGTATACAGCTTATATGTGAAATGTACCTGTATACAGATTATATGTACCTGCATATAGATTATATGCACCTGTATACAGATTATATGTGCCTGTATACAGATTATATGCTATTGTATACAGATTATATGTGCCTTTATACAGATTATATGTACCTGTATATAAATTATATGTACCTATATATAGATTATATGTACCTGCATACAGATTATATGTACCTGTATACATATTATGTGTACAATGCACCTGTATACAGATTATATATGCCTGTAGATAGATTATATGTACCTGTATACAAATTATATGTACCTGTATATAGATTATATGTACCTGTATACAGATTATATGTACCTGTATACAGATTATATGTACCTGTATACAGATTATATGTACCATGTACCTGTATACAGATTATATGTACCTGTATACAGATTATATGTACCTTGCACCTGTATACAGATTATATGTGCCAATATACAGATTATATGTACCTGTATACAGATTATGTGTACAATGCACCTGTATACAGATTATATGTGCCTGTATACAGAATATATGTACCAGTATACAGATTATATGTACCTGTATATAGATTATATGTACCTATATACAGATTATATGTACAATGTAGCTGTATACAGATTATATATGTCTGTATATAGATTATATGTGCCTGTATACAGATTATATGTACAATGTACCTGTATACAGATTATATGTGCCTGTATACAGATTATATGTACCAGTATACAGATTATATGTACAAGTATACTGATTATATGTACAATGTACCTGTATACAGATTATATGTACAAGTATACAGATTATATGTGCCTGTATACAGATTATATGTACAAGTATACTGATTATATGTACAATGTACCCGTATACAGATTATATGTACAATGTACCCGTATACAGAATATATGTGCCTGTATACAGATTATATGTACAATGTACCTGTATACAGATTATATGTACCATGTGCCTGTATACTGATTATATGTGCAATGTACCCGTATACAGATTATATGTACCATGTGCCTGTATACAGATTATATGTACCATGTGTCTGTATACAGATTATATGTACCATGTGCCTGTATACAGATTATGTGTACAATGTACCCGTATACAGATTATATGTACCATGTGCCTGTATACTGATTATATGTGCAATGTACCCGTATACAGATTATATGTACCATGTGCCTGTATACAGATTATATGTACCATGTGTCTGTATCCAGATTATATGTACCATGTGTCTGTATCCAGATTATATGTACCATGTGTCTGTATCCAGATTATATGTACCATGTGTCTGTATACAGATTATATGTACCATGTGCCTGTATACAGATTATGTGTTCAATATACCCGTATACAGATTATATGTACCATGTGTCTGTATACAGATTATGTGTACAATGTACCCGTATACAGATTATATGTACCATGTGTCTGTATACAGATTATGTGTACAATGTACCCGTAAACAGATTATATGTACCATGTACCTTAATATAGATTATATGTACCTATATACAGATTATATGTACCTGTATAGAGATAATATGTGCCATGTGCCTGTATACAGATTATATTTGCCTGTATACTGATTATATGTACCTGTATACAGATTATGTGTACAATGCACCTGTATACAGATTATATGTACAATGTACCTGTATACAGATTATATGTACAATGTGTCTGTATACAGATTATGTGTACAATGTACCCGTATACAGATTATATGTGCCTGTATACTTGTTATATGTACCATGTACCTGTATACAGATTATATGAACCTGTATACAGATTATTTGTAGAATGAACCTGTATACAGATTCTATGTACCTGTAACAGATTGTATGTACCATGTATCTGTATGCAGATTATATGTGCCTGTATACAGATTATTTGTGCCTGTATACAGATTGTATGTGCCTGTATGCAGATTATATGTACCTGTATACAGATTATATGTGCCTGTATACAGATTAAATGTACTTGTACACAGATTGTATGTACCATGCTCCTGTATACAGATTATATGTACCGTGTACCTGTATAGAGATTATATGTGCCTGTATGCAGATTATATGTACAATGTTCCCGTATACAGATTATATGTGCCTGTATACAGATTATATGTACAATGTACCTTTATACAGATTATATGTGCCTGTATACAGATACTGTATGTACAATGTACATTTATACAGATTATATGTGCCTGTATACAGATTATATGTACCATGTACCTGTATACAGATTATATGTACTATGTATCTGTATACAGATTATATGTACCTGTATACAGATTATATGTGCCATGTACCTGTATATAGATTATATGTGCCTATATATAGATTATATGTACCTGTATACAGATTATATGTACCTGTATACAAATTGTATGTACCATGTACCTGTATACAGATTATATGTGCCTGTATACAGATTATATGTACCATGCACCTGTATACAGATTATATGTGCCTGTATACAGATTATATGTGCCTGTATACAGATTATATGTGCCAATATACAGATTATATGTACCTGTATACATATTATGTGTACAATGCACCTGTATACAGATTATATGTACCTGTATATAGATTATATGTACCTGTATACAGATTATATGTACAATGTACCCGTATATAGATTATATGTGCCTGTTTACAGATTATATGTACAACTATACTGATTATATGTACAATGTACCTGTATACAGATTATATGTGCAATGTACCCGTATACAGATTATATGTGCAATGTACCCGTATACAGATTATATGTACAATGTACCCGTAAACAGATTATATGTGCCTGTATACAGATTATATGTACAATGTAAATGTTTACAGATTATATGTACCATGTGTCTGTATACAGATTATGTGTACAATGTACCTGTATATAGATTATATGTGCCTGTATACAGATTATATGTACCTGTATACAGATTATATGTACAATGTACCTGTATACAGATTATATGTACCATGTACCTGTATACAGATTATATGTACCATGTGTCTGTATACAGATTATGTGTACAATGTACCCATATACAGATTATATGTACCATGTGCCTGTATACAGATTATATGTACCATGTACCTGTATACAGATTATATGTACCTGTATAGAGATTATATGTACCATGTGCCTGTATACAGAATATATGCACCTGTATACAGATTATATGTACAATGTACCTGTATACAGATTATATGTACCATGTGTCTGTATACAGATTATGTGTACAATGTACCCGTATACAGATTATATGTGCCTGTATACTGCTTATATGTACCATGTACCTGCATGCAGATTATATGAACCTGTATACAGATTATATCTACCTGTATACAGATTATTTGTAGAATGAACCTGTATACAGATTCTATGTACCTGTAACAGATTGTATGTACCATGTACCTGTATGCAGATTATATGTGCTGTATACAGATTATATGTGCCTGTATACAGATTATATGTGCCTGCAAACAGATTATATGTACCTGTATGCAGATTATATGTACCTGTATGCAGATTATATGTACCTGTATACAGATTATATGTGCCTGTATACAGATTATATGTACCTGTATATAGATTATATGTGCCTGTATACAGATTATATGTACAAGTATACTGATTATATGTACAATGTACCTGTATACAGATTATATGCACCGTGTACCTGTATAGAGATTATATGTGCCTGTATGCAGATTATATGTACAAAGTACCTGTATACAGATTATATATACCTGTATACAGATTATATGTACCTGTACACAGATTATATGTACAATGTTCCCGTATACAGATTATATGTGCCTGTATACAGATTATATGTACAATGTACCTGTATACAGATTATATGTACCAGTATACAGATTGTATATACCATGTACCAGTATACAGATTATATGTGCCTGTATACAGATTATATGTACCTGTATACAAATTGTATGTACCATGTACCTGTATACAGATTATATGTGCCTGTATACAGATTATATGTACCTGTATACAGATTATATGTGCCTGCATACAGATTATATGTACCTGTATACAAATTGTATGTACCATGTACCTGTATACAGATTATATGTGCCTGTATACAGATTATATGTACCTGTATGCAGATTATATGTACCTGTATACAGATTATATGTACCATGCACCTGTATACAGATTATATGTGCCTGTATACAGATTATATGTACCTGTATACAGATTATATGTACCATGTACCTGTATACAGATTATATGTACCTGTATACAGATTATATGTACCATGCACCTGTATACAGATTATATGTGCCTGTATACAGATTATATGTGCCTATATACAGATTATATGTGCCAGTATACAGATTATATGTACCTGTATACAGATTATATGTACCTGTAGATAGATTATATGTACCTGTATACAGATTATATGTACCTGTAGATAGATTATATGTACCTGTATACAAATTATATGTACCTGTATATAGATTATATGTACCTGTATATAGATTATATGTACCCGTATATAGATTATATGTACCCGTATATAGATTATATGTACCTGTATACAGATTATATGTACCTGTATATAGATTATATGTACCTGCATACAGATTATATGCGCCTGTATATAGATTATATGCACCTGCATACAGATTATATGCGCCTGTATATAGATTATATGTACCATGTACCTGTATATAAATTAAATGTACCTGTATACAGATTATTTGTACCTGTATATAGATTATATGTACAATGTTCCTGCATACAGATTATATGTACCTGTATATAGATTATATGCGGCTGTATATAGATTATATGTACAATGTACCTGTATATAGATTATATGTACCTGTATACAGATTATATGTGCCTGTATACAGATTATATGTACCTGTATGCATATTATATGTACCTGTATATAGATTATATGTACCTGTATACAGATTATATGTACCTGTATACAGATTATATGTACCTGTATATAGATTATATGTACCTGCATACAGATTATATGCGCCTGTATATAGATTATATGTACCATGTACCTGTATATAAATTAAATGTACCTGTATACAGATTATATGTACCCGTATATAGATTATATGTGCCTGTATACAGATTATATGCAATTGTATACAGATTATATGTACCTCTATACAGATTATATGTGCCTGTATACAGATTATATGTACCTGTATATAAATTATATGTACCTATATATAGATTATATGTACCTGCATACAGATTATATGTACCTGCATACAGATTATATGCGCCTGTATACAGATTATATGTACAATGTACCTGCATACAGATTATATGTACCTGTATATAAATTAAATGTACCTGTATACAGATTATATGTACCTGCATACAGATTATATGCGGCTGTATAGATTGTATGTACCATGTACCTGTATACAGATTATATGTGCCTGTATACAGATTATATGTACCTGTATACAGATTATATGTACCTGTATACAGATTATATGTGCCTGTATACAGATTATATGTACCTGTATACAGATTATATGTACAATGTACCTGTATACAGATTATATGTGCCTGTATACAGATTATATGTACCTGTATATAGATTATATGTACCATGTGCCTGTATACAGATTATATGTTCCTGTATACAGATTATATGTGCCTGTATACAGATTTTGTGTATAATATACCTGTATACAGATTATATATACCATGTACGAGTATACAGATTATATGTACCTGTTTTAGTGCAGTACACAGAAGGGCCTGCAGAGGGCTACAGACAGGACTTCTGGTGCGAGGGTTAACACAAAGAGGTGGAGCAGGAACTAGAAAAGGGCCAGTTCCTGCCAGAATCATTTTAAAGAGAGAGAGGACCAGCACAGCAGAGCGGAGGTGCTGCAGGCTGGTGGCCTAGCAAAGGCCAGAGTCCGACTGGGGCGACAACCCTGGACTCACACCCTAGTGGGGTGCATATGGACGGTGTCTACTGACGTTGGGTGATATTGTGGTGATGGCAAATAAAGGCTGGCAGGAGCCAGATAAATCCTGAGCACATTTTACATGTGTGGTGCGCCATTTTCATGTGCAGGTGGTCAGCGATCCGCAGGCAAGTGTACCCCCACATATGGTGGAGGATGCGCTGGCATGATCTGGAGCGGCGCACAAAGGTGCAGGAGCAACATTTGGATGTCTGCTGGGAGCAGTGCTGCGGTATGCAGAGTTTAAAGGGCCCGGCGGCCGAGTGTGCCGTTTTTAAAGGGCCCGGCGGCCGAGTGTGCCGTTTTTAAAGGGCCCGGCGGCCGAGTGTGCCGTTTTTAAAGGGCCCGGCGGCCGAGTGTGCCGTTTTTAAAGGGCCCGGCGGCCGAGTGTGCCGTTTTTAAAGGGCCCGGCGGCCGAGTGTGCCGTTTTTAAAGGGCCCGGCGGCCGAGTGTGCCGTTTTTAAAGGGCCCGGCGGCCGAGTGTGCCGTTTTTAAAGGGCCCGGCGGCCGAGTGTGCCGTTTTTAAAGGGCCCGGCGGCCGAGTGTGCCGTTTTTAAAGGGCCCGGCGGCCGAGTGTGCCGTTTTTAAAGGGCCCGGCGGCCGAGTGTGCCGTTTTTAAAGGGCCCGGCGGCCGAGTGTGCCGTTTTTAAAGGGCCCGGCGGCCGAGTGTGCCGTTTTTAAAGGGCCCGGCGGCCGAGTGTGCCGTTTTTAAAGGGCCCGGCGGCCGAGTGTGCCGTTTTTAAAGGGCCCGGCGGCCGAGTGTGCCGTTTTTAAAGGGCCCGGCGGCCGAGTGTGCCGTTTTTAAAGGGCCCGGCGGCCGAGTGTGCCGTTTTTAAAGGGCCCGGCGGCCGAGTGTGCCGTTTTTAAAGGGCCCGGCGGCCGAGTGTGCCGTTTTTAAAGGGCCCGGCGGCCGAGTGTGCCGTTTTTAAAGGGCCCGGAGGCCGAGTGTGCCGTTTTTAAAGGGCCCGGAGGCCGAGTGTGCCGTTTTTAAAGGGCCCGGAGGCCGAGTGTGCCGTTTTTAAAGGGCCCGGAGGCCGAGTGTGCCGTTTTTAAAGGGCCCGGAGGCCGAGTGTGCCGTTTTTAAAGGGCCCGGAGGCCGAGTGTGCCGTTTTTAAAGGGCCCGGAGGCCGAGTGTGCCGTTTTTAAAGGGCGCGGAGGCCGAGTGTGCCGTTTAAAGGGCCCAGAGGCCGAGTGTGCCGTTTAAAGGGCCCGGAGGCCGAAGTTGGTGGTTGCTGTGGGAGCAACAGAGGACCAGGCAGAGGACGTCTGCGAGGCAAGTTATTGAACTTGTTTAGTTGTGTGTTATGGACTGTGCAGTCAAGATGGGGGGCGGTGCAGGAGGCAACCAGAAAGAGCCATGCTGGGGGTGTTTACAGGTGGACCTATGTATGTTTGGATGCCCAGTGGCAAAGTGGCCAGTAACACCCCACTGGTCGGTGTTGGAGGCTAACTGCAGAGCTCTGAGGGCACAGCAGGGGGTGTCCCCAGCCAAAGGACAGTAAGCGAGATCTGGAGGAGAATCCATGGAGTGGTGAGGCCACTAAGGAGACTGTGGGTTCTGGGCGGAATGGACTTGAGAGGGGAAGAATTGATGCCAATGTGGTTAAAATGCTGCAGAACAGAAGGTTTTCCTTGCCGGAGGAAACTGAGAAAACTGCAATGTGGGCACTGGGTGCAAAAAGTCCAAAAACCGTCCGGTACATAATGTGTGGCATGATACGTATTCGGTGCCCGATGATCCCAGCGCCATCCTGTAACCACGTGATGGATGTTATCAGCACTGTATCGTTTACGGTCTATTGCCTCATGGTCCGCTCATCTGGCTCTGCATGCTGCTGGTGGTCCGCTCATCTGGCTCTGCATGCTGCTGGTGGTCCGCTCATCTGGCTCTGCATGCTGCTGGTGGTCCGCTCATCTGGCTCTGCATGCTGCTGGTGGTCCGCTCATCTGGCTCTGCATGCTGCTGGTGGTCCGCTCATCTGGCTCTGCATGCTGCTGGTGGTCCGCTCATCTGGCTCTGCATGCTGCTGGTGGTCCTCATCAGCTGTCTTGCATCTCCAGTTGCTGTCCGCCCCCTTTTCTTCCCCTAATCACTCTTTTTCCTTTGTCTTGTTGAGTGTATCGAGTTGTCTTCTGCTGCCTCTTTTTCCTCATTAAGGTGTATTATGTGTTAAGAGTTCAAACCTTTGTGCAGTATATGTACGTAATGCAGATTGTGCGCGGTGCATTAACCTATATGGTGTTTGTGGCCCCCCTCGGCTCCACCCCTTCTAGGTGACTCATGCAGAATGCACATCTTGATGATTAAAGGAGGCCATGTTGGGCATGCAGCCAATACTATAGATTTAGCTGGCATCTATATAAGGGACACGTGCTATTCTTACTATTTTAGGGATTTTCTCCCTTCATATATGGAGATGATACCCTTCCTCTTTGGGATTTGATTTGATTATAAGGGGTCTTTGTACCACTTTTCCCTTTTTTTATATATTCAGTAACATGGACCAATAGAGTATAATTTGGTAATGGGGTTGCGGACATGCGCATTGTAAAGATTCTGGGAGTGCACAATGAGTATGCTGCGCAGGCGCATAATATTGGCTTAGAGGTTTGAGCCATGGAGCGCATAGTAACGCGAGATCGTAGTGATCTTGTGCACCAGAGCGGCCATTACTGCTGTTGGCATGTCGCATTGCAGGGCCTGTATAGTCCCAGAGTGCATAGTATCGGGAGACCGGATGGTTCTCTCACAGGCCGGGTACAGGGGTGATAACGCACGATGACGCGAGATCCGAGTGATCTCATGCATGCACAGTAGACTACCTTAGACGCCGCTACCGATGGCGGAACCATATGGGAGAGCCTGCTGTGGATGGAACCAAGGGCGTGCACCAAATCCTTTCAGATTTCTATGGTATGTGATAGGTTTTCTGTGGAACCAGAAGTAGGTGGGGCTTTTTGTGTTCTAGAAGCTATTTAAGGGGATATGTGTTAATTGTAGTTGAACTTCACAAGGTCCCTTTTTACCATGGCAGAGTAAAGAATGTATCTTTTTCATACACCCGTTTCTGCTGCCACGTTCTTTGGCATCTTGGATATACAATATAGAATTGGTCTGATCCATAAGGTGGCTGCTGCATTTAAATGAACGGAGCCAACCTCAGGAGCTATTATCTATGTGCTGCAGGAGTTCGTACTCGCACACAATTTTAAAGAGTTGGCACAATTCTTTGGTTACTTTGGACATGAACGGGGTCCCTTGGTCCGTGAGGATTTCCTTGGGAAGGCCCATTTTGGAGAACATAAGGGACAATTCCGTGCAATGTTTTTGGCAGTAGGGCTTCTTAAAGGAATTGCCTCAGGGTACCGGGTGGCATAATCTAACATGACCAAACTGTATTGATGTCCTCTAGCCGACTTGACTATGGGACCCACTAAATCCACTCCAATTCTTTCAAAGGGAACCTCTATAATGGGGAGAGGCACTAAGGGACTGCGAAGTGCGACACAGGAGCGGTGCTCTGACAGGTGGGGCACGACTCACAGTACTCTTATGTCCTTGTACACCCCTGGCCAGAAGAACCTTTGAAGAATTCTATCCTGTGTTTTACCAGTTCCTAAATGTCCCCCTAGTACATGATTATGTGCCAAGTCTAGCACCTTGCGCCTGTACGGCTTCGGCACGACCAACTGTCCCACCACTTTCCTGCTTATTTTCGTTACTCTATACAACAAGTTATCACTCTTGGCAAAGTGGGGGAACCGTTGGTCAGAACCCGACTCCTGTAACACACCATTTATCACTACCACATTTTCTCTGGCATTGATAAGCGTGGGGTCCCTTAACTAGGCTGTCCCAAAGTTCCCAGGCGCATCCTCCAGATCGGACACATCCTGAACTGAGGGGTAGACTTCCTCCTCAGCGTCATCCCCAGCCAAGACCTGTAAAGGAAAAGTTACATCCTCTGGTTCAATGTCCACATTGACCCCGCTATCCTCCGAAGGGGTAAGGTCAGCTGGGTTTGCGCCAGCCTCTTTAGAAGGGGTTGTCATTGTCCTCCACAAGTCCCAGAACACAGGAAAATCATGTCCCAAAATCACACTGTGCATTAATCCTTTGACCACACCTACATTGTAGGTCACTGTTCCGACCTGGTTCTCAAAGTTACACTGGGCCATAGGATATACCCTTGTGTCACAGTGTATACATACCACACTGATGTGCTTGCCCGGTATGAAGCCTTCTGCTATCAGGCTAGCATGCAATAGGGTGACCAGGCTACCTGAGTCCAGTAGAGCCTCCACCGAGTGGTGGTTTACCCTTATGTGACACAACTCTGGCAGAGTCTCCAGTCTCTGGGAGGCACCGCAAACTGGTCATGCGAAAAAGGACCGGTGCCGAGCACAGTCACACTCCATAGGCTCATTGATTACGGGGCACTGAGCCAACACATTTCCAAGCCCCTGGCACCTCCAGCATCTCAAAGGCCCTGGTTTCCATTGCTTAGGAGACTGGTTGGGGCTATCAGAGCCTTTTAACTCCAATTGAGTCCTCTCTGGTGACCCAACCTCCTTCCCGCCAGGACACTGCTCTCCTCCGGCAACTGGTTGTCTCTAAACCTTTGCAGGTCTCGAACCCATAACGGGTCTGGAGGGAATGGATGTCCCGCAGGTAGTTTTCCATCACGGTGTAGCGATTGACCAGTTCTATCAGCTGGTTAGCATACTTAGGCCCCGCAATGGCCGGCCCAGCACTGCAGATCTGCTGGCAGGGCACGGGTATACCGGTCCACCACGACCTTGTCAACTATCTGGGCGGGTGTGCAAATGTCCAGCTTCAGCCATTTTTTTTACCAGGTGCTAAAGGTCAAACATCTGCGACCTGGCTGACTGATCGGCCGTGTAGCTCCAATTATGCACCATTAAGGCCCTGACTGCCGCTGTAACACCCAGAAGAGCCAGGATCTCTGCCTTTAATCTGGAGTAGTCGCTTACCGCGTGGGCACTGAGGTCATGGTAAGTCTTCTGTGGTTCTGCCGTGAGGAATGGTGCCAGGACCTCAAACCAATCGGCCCTGGGGAGGTTCTCTTGTTCAGCGCTTCTTTCAAAGATGGTCAGAAAGGCCTCAATGTCGTCATCAGGAGTCATCTTCTGCAGGAACTTCTGCATCGTTGGGGCACCGCTCTTCCTCAAGGCTGGGTGTTTATGCAGGGCATCCGTTAGCCGGTCCTTTTGTGCCAACAGCTCCTCCATAGCCAGGGCTGGCGGTTGCATCATAGTCGCCGGCTTTATCCAGGACATCCAGGTGCCACGCCATTGCCCTCAGCAGCTGGGATTAGTGCCCACATCCGAAACACCAATTTGTGGTAATGTCCTCCAGGGGAGGGGCGGCAGCGACACACTGGACTCCAAAACAGTAGATGAAACTCACGGCAGTCTTTTCAAACACAGCAAACAAGAAAATGTCCTTTAAAGTAGCAGAGGTTCCGCGCAGGGTCCCCAAGTCCACACAAATGCAGTTTGCGCTATGCAAGTGCTCAGAGGCTTCCTCCTCAGGCTGTCAGGCCCTGACTTCCTGTAGCTGCAGTCTTTTATGCTCCAGTAATGAGGTCAGGGCCTACAGCTGCGCTTCCTGAGAACCAGGGTGAAGCTGTGGACTGGAGCGCCACCCTGTCCAGACTAAGAGCCTGGGAGGGAGGTATACTCCATCCACAACTTCACCCTTTAAATGCCTACACTATATATAGATTATATGTACAATGTAGCTGTATACAGATTATATGTACTCAGACCACAAGGTTGCATTTCCAAAAGGCAGATTTCAATGAACTCAGAAAGAGGGGAGGAAGAATCCAATGGCTGGATGTTCTTAAGGACAGAAATGTCCAAGAAGGTTGGGAAATATTGTGAAATGAGATTCTCAAAGCACAATCGTTACCGATCCCTAAAAGAAGGAAGAATGGGAAGCATTTAAAGAGACCCGGATGGATGAACACAGAACTTGTACACATGTTAAAGAGGAAGAAAATATGTTTATCAAATGGAAAGAGGGGGAAATATCTAAAGAAGAAGATAATGCAGTCTGCAGAAACTGTAGGGCAAGTGTCAGAAAAGCTAAAGATAATGAACTGAGGCCAAAAGCAATAAAAAAGGATTTGGGGGTCAAGAGCAAAAGAAAAGTCAAAGATGCTATTGGATGCTTACTGGACGAAAATGGTGAATTGGTTAAGAATGATGGTGAGAAGGACGAACTTTTAAATTCCTATTTTGTATCTGTTTTCTCTCAGTAAGTAGATGTAACATCAGCTGAACTTCCCTGTGCTATTGGGGGAATAAAAGAATGCAGGCTATCTGTAAGCAGAGAGATGGTGAGGGAACACTTAGCTAACTTACATGAATCCAGGTCTCCAGGTCCAGATGAATTACATCCTAGGATACTAAAGGAAGCAGTGGAGGTAATTGCTAAACCACTCACTATAATCTCTGAAAAATCCAGGAGAACAGGAGAAGTCCCAGAAGATTGGAAAAGGGCAAATGTTGTCCCTACCTTCAAAAAGGGAAGAAGGTGGATCCAGGAAACTACAGGCCTGTGAGCCTGACTTCTATATCGGGGAAGATCTCTGAACAGATTATTAAGCAGTATGTATGCAAGTACTTGGATGAGAATGGAGTAATTAACCAGAGCCAGCATGGGTTTGTAACAAACAAGTCATGTCAGACTAATCTAATGTCCTTCTATGACAGAATCACCGACTGGGTTGATCAGGGAAATGCGGTGGATATAGTATATCTTGGCTTTAGTAAAGCATTTGACAAAGTATCTCATACCATACTTATTGAGAAAATGACCAAATCTGGGATTGACAAGGCAACTGTTAGGTGGATTCACAACTGGCTGAGTGATCGTACTCAAAGAGTGGCCATAAATGGCTGCACATCCAAGTGGAAGAATGTATCAAGTGGGACCACAAGGCTCTGTCCTGGGCCCAGTGTTGGTCAACATTGTTATAAATGACCTGGAAGAGGGAATTGTGGGAAACTGATCAAATCTGCTGATGACACAAAGCTAGGAGGGAGAGCTAACACTGGGGAACAACAAAGTAAACAAAAGTTAGCAGCGCTCCAGTGCAGGTGTGCAGAAGAAGAGTATTGTAAAAATGTGAGCACTTCCTTCACAGGGGGGCCTTGTCCTCGGCACCGCGGAGTCCCAGAAAGCAGGCAATATCGCAGGTATAGCAAAGAAGTAGTCGTTTATTATAACGCGACGCGTTTCGGCTTGATAAGCCTTTCTCAAGCATAAACATTAAAAGACGCTACAGTATTTATATCTAGCACATACCTCCTATTACTTGGCTAGCGCCATTCCCCATCCATTCGGGAGACGTCATGTGGCCTTTTTTGATGACGTCATTACCTGGCGTAATCCGTGGAACGCAGCGCTGCGCTCCATAGAGTTGTCACGTGACGGCGCTCATGCGTCACAGATGACGTGGCACAGAGGCGTCACGTGGCCGCGCTCCTAACGTTATACTCCTCCCCCCCTTTCTATCATGCTGCCTATATACAGTGGAATGCATCGGTGCGCTCCGCAGTAGCATCGCGGCTCACATGTATATGCAACTAATAAGGTTGCTTGTGGAGCGTGATACAACATATGGCAAAAGATGAATATATAATAAATACCATGATAATATCCGATGTCACAATATTTGTCTGATAACGTACATAATATTATTTTTGCAAAAGATGTAACAATATTATATGTAAAATCTACAAAATTAATATAAATGTAAAAGGTTAATCTGACAGTTTTTTGGGGCATTTTTTTTTTTACATTTCCAATAAAATCCAGTCTATATATAAAATCTAGTGGAGATTCATCCTTTTACATTTTTTCGAGTATTTCATTGAATCCGGGGGGATTTAACGTATTAAAATGAAGTATGAAAACATTTCCTCTGTTTTTAGCCTTGCGAATTCCCCTTCAGAGAGTTTCTCAACTGGGGTTCTTTGTGTATAAGTGGGGTCTGATGTAGAGCGAAGTGTTTACTATCGTGTCTGATGATTGGTTGGTAAGGAGTTGATGGTGCGGCCGATACAGCGTAGGGTGCAGGGGCATCCAATCATATAGATGAGGTATGCGGAGCCACACGACCTTGGTTAGTGCTGTGATCACTGTTAGCTGGACTTCTTTCCATAGGTTCTCTATTAGGGCCACACTTGCTCCTGTCTTTCCACATTTATACACCGCTGTCAGGGAGGGGCGGTGCTTGTGAATTAGTATTTATTTTAGAGTGTTTGCGCGGACGTGATGGAGCTAGAAGGTTGCCGAAAGTTTTACTCCTCCTAAAAACCATATTCAGGTATGAGGACCGTGCTTCTGTCACAAAAGGGTCCCCTGTCAAGGTTTCCCACCGATTCTTGATGATGTTTAGTTTCTTCTGTTTTGAATTGTATCTTGTGGTAAAATATACAGTTCACATTTCTTTTGGTTTTATTGTGGATGTTTTTGTTATGATGGCCCCCTCCTCTTGTAATGCCTTCCCATTTAATTTATTAATTTAATTTAATACAAACTTCCTACGAGGAAGCCCAGTAACATTTTTTACAGCAAGAGTATAGGCGGACCCCTGTAACATTTCTGTAGCAGAAGTATAGGCGGACCCCTGAAACATTTCTATAGAAGGAGTATAGGAGGACCCCTATAACATTTCTGTAGCAAAAGGATAGGCGGACCCCTGAAACATTTCTATAGAAGGAGTATAGGAGGACCCCTGTAACATTTCTGTAGCAGAAGTATAGGCGGACCCCTGTAACATTTCTGTAGCAGAAGTATAGGCAGACCCAGTAACATTACTGTAGCAAGTGTATAGGCGGACCCCTGTAACATTTCTGTAGCAAGAGTATAGGCGGACCCCAGTAACATTTCTGTAGCAAGAGTATAGGCGGACCCCAGTAACATTTCTGTAGCAAAAGTATAGGCAGACCCCAGTAACATTTCTGTAGCAAGAGTATAGGCAGACCCCTGTAACATTTCTGTACCAAGTGTATAGGTGGACCCCAGTAACATTTCTGTAGCAAGAGTATAGGCGGACCCCAGTAACATTTCTGTAGCAAAAGTATAGGCGGACCCCAGTAACATTTCTGTAGCAAAAGTATAGGCGAAACCCTGAAACATTTCTGTAGCAAGAGTATAGGCGGACCCCAGTAACATTTCTGTAGCAAGAGTATAGGCGGACCCCAGTAACATTTCTGTAGCAAGAGTATAGGCGGACCCCAGTATCATTTCTGTAGCAAGAGTATAGGCGGACCCCAGTAACATTTCTGTAGTAAGAGTATGGGCAGACCCCTGTAACATTTCTGTAGCAAAAGTATAGGCGAAACCCTGAAACATTTCTGTAGCAAGAGTATAGGCGGACCCCAGTAACATTTCTGTAGCAAGAGTATAGGCGGACTCTTGTATCATTTCTGTAGCAAGAGTATAGGCGGACCCCAGTAACATTTCTGTAGCAAGAGTATAGGCGGACCCCAGTATCATTTCTGTAGCAAGAGTATAGGCGGACCCCAGTAACATTTCTGTAGTAAGAATATAGGCGGACCCCTGTAACATTTCTGTAGCAAGAGTATAGGCGGACCCCAGTAACATTTCTGTAGCAAGAGTATAGGCGAACCCTTGTATCATTTCTGTAGCAAGAGTATAGGCGGACCCCAGTAACATTTCTGTAGCAAGAGTATAGGCGGACTCTTGTATCATTTCTGTAGCAAGAGTATGGGCAGACCCCTGTAACATTTCTGTAGCAAAAGTATAGGCGAAACCCTGAAACATTTCTGTAGCAAGAGTATAGGCGGACCCCAGTAACATTTCTGTAGCAAGAGTATAGGCGGACCCCAGTATCATTTCTGTAGCAAGAGTATAGGCGGACCCCAGTAACATTTCTGTAGTAAGAATATAGGCGGACCCCTGTAACATTTCTGTAGCAAGAGTATAGGCGGACCCCAGTAACATTTCTGTAGCAAGAGTATAGGCGAACCCTTGTATCATTTCTGTAGCAAGAGTATAGGCGGACCCCAGTAACATTTCTGTAGCAAGAGTATAGGCGGACTCTTGTATCATTTCTGTAGCAAGAGTATGGGCAGACCCCTGTAACATTTCTGTAGCAAAAGTATAGGCGAAACCCTGAAACATTTCTGTAGCAAGAGTATAGGCGGACCCCAGTAACATTTCTGTAGTAAGAATATAGGCGGACCCCTGTAACATTTCTGTAGCAAGAGTATAGGCGGACCCCAGTAACATTTCTGTAGCAAGAGTATAGGCGAACCCTTGTATCATTTCTGTAGCAAGAGTATAGGCGGACCCCATTAACATTTCTGTAGCAAGAGTATAGGCGGACCCCTGTAACATTTCTGTACCAAGTGTATAGGTGGACCCCTGTAACATTTCTGTAGCAAGAGTATAGGCGGACCCCATTAACATTTCTGTAGCAAGAGTATAGGCGGACCCCATTAACATTTCTGTAGCAAGAGTATAGGCGGACCCCATTAACATTTCTGTAGCAAGAGTATAGGCGGACCCCAGTAACATTTCTGTAGCAAGAGTATAGGCGGACCCCAGTAACATTTCTGTAGCAAGAGTATAGGTGAACCCCTGAAACATTGGTGTACCAAGAGTGTAGGCGAAGGCCAGAAAAATTTTTGTGTACCAAGAGTACAAGTGTACTTCTGAAAAATTACTCAACCGCGAGGGCAGGTGAAACCCATAAACATTTTTTAAAGATACAGCTCGCTGTTGCCTAATTTGTAACAGAGCCTGGAGGCAGCCCTGTGGGAAAAATTGGTTTCTGTTAAAGTATCAATACTTTGAAACTTTGAAAAATTGTAAAAAAATTATAAACAGAGCCTTTTGGGCCGCAGAAAAATTGGCAGTTCAGCGTGATGACATGCTGTTTTAGGAGGAGGAGTAGGAGTAATAATATCCGAGAGTGATTGACAAAGCTAATTCCCCCTTTTTTTTGTGGTGATCGGGGATGCTTTTTTCTCCTGTTGCAACGAAAAGAATCTTTAGGTTCCGCTGCTTACCGCCGGTGGAGAAGAGAAGTCTGGGGAAAACCAGGCTTTGTTCATCTTTATGAGTGAAAGCATGTCGGGACTGTCAGTTGACAGGCGGGTACGCTTATCCGTGATGATTCCCCCAGCTGCACTAAACACCCTCTCTGACAAGACGCTAGCCGCAGGGAAGGCCAGAACCTCCACGGCGTACAACACAAGTTCGTGCCACGTGTCCAGCTTTGACACCCAATAGATGTATGGAGCAGAGGCATCACGGAGGATGGTGGTACGATCAGCTACGTACTTCCTCACCATCTTTTTACAGTGCTCCCTCCGACTCAGCCTTGACTGGGGAGTGGTGACATGGTCTTGCTTGGGAGCCATAAAGCTGGCAAAGGCCTTGGAGAGTGTTCCCCTGCCTGCTCTGGACATGTCTGATCTCCGCGCCTCCCCTGCTACTTGGCCCTCGAAACTGCATCCTCTGCCACTAGCGCTGTCAGATGGGAACTTTAGCATCACTTTTTCCACCAGGGCCCTATGGTATTGCATCACTCTCGTACCCCTTTCCTCTTCGGGAATGAGAGTGGAAAGGTTCTCTTTATACCATGGGTCAAGCAGTGTGTACACCCAATAATCCGCGTTGGCCAGAATGCGTCTAACGTGAGGGTCACGGAAAAGGCAGCCTAACATGAAGTCAGCCATGTGTGCCAGGGTACCAGTATGCAACACATCTCTGTCCTCACAAGGAAGATGACTTTCAGGATTCTCCTCCTCTTCTGCCCGTACACGCTGAACAGATGAGAGGCAAGCAGCATGGGTACCCTCTGCAGTGTGCCCAGCTATCTCTTCCCCCTCCTCCTCCTGCTCCTCCCCTTCCTCCTCCTCTAAAACGCGCTGAGATATAGACATGGGGCTGGTCGGGCTATCAAGCGACATACTGTCATCCCCCGTCTCCTGTTCCAACCGCAAAGCGTCGGCCTTTATGCTTTGCAGCGAACTTTTCAGCAGGCAAAGCAGCTGGATGGTAATGCTAATGATTGCAGCATCGCCGCTCACCATCTGGGTAGACTCCTTAAAGTTTCCGAGGACCAGGCAGATATCTGCCATGCAGGCCCACTCCTCAGTAAAGAATTGCGGAGGCTGAGTACCACCTCGCCGCCCATGTTGCAGTTGGTATTCCACTATTGCTCTACGCTGCTCGTACAGCCTGGCCAACATGTGCAGCGTAGAATTCCACCATGTAGGCACGTCGCACAGCAGTCGGTGCTCTGGCAGCTGAAACCGACGTTGCCGGGTCCTCAGGGTGGCAGCGTCTGTGGTGGACTTGCGGAAATGTGCGCAAACACGGCGCACCTTGCCGAGCAGGTCAGACAAGTGAGGGTAGTTTTTCAGAAACCGCTAAACCACCAGATGAAGACATGGGCCAGGCATGGCACGTGTGAGGCTGCAGAGCTGCCACCAGGTTACGGCCGTTGTCACATACGACCATGCCCGGTTGGAGGCTCAGCGGCGAAAGCCAGAGGTCGGTGTGCTCTGTCAGACCCTGCAGCAGCTCGGGGACCTTGTGCCTCTTGTCACCTAAGCTGATTAGTTTCAGCACGGCTTGCTGACGCTTGCCCACCGCTGTGCTGCTGTGCCGCGCACTACCGACTGCTGGCGACGTACTTACACTTCTTAATTGAGAAGTAGAGGTGGCAGAGGAGGGGGAGGGTTTGGAGGAGGTGGCATAAAACGCAGCAAATACCAGCACTGAGGTAGAACCTGCTATTCTGGGTGTGGGTAGAACGTGAGCGGTCCCAGGCTCTGACTCGGTCCCAACCTCCACAAAGTTCACCCAATGTGCCATCAGGGAGATATAGTGGCCCTGCCCGCCAGTACTTGTCCACGTGTCCGTGGTTAAGTCGACCTTCCCAGTAACCACGTTGATGAAGGCACGATTTATGTTGCGGGAGACATGCTGGTGTAGGGCGGAGACGGCACACCGGGAAAAATAGTGGCGACTGGGGACTGAGTAGCGCGGGGCCACCGCCGCCATCATGTTTTTGAAAGCCTCCGTTTCCACAAGCCTGTATGGCAGCATCTCCAGGCTGATCAATTTGGCAATGTGCACGTTCAAACCTTGTGCGTGCGGGTGCGTGGTGGCGTAATTCTGCTTCCACTCCAACGCTTGTGTTAGCGACAGCTGAAGGCGGCGCTGAGAGACATTGCTGGATGGGGTTGAGGACGGTGGAGGTGAGGGTGTGGGTGCAGGCCGGGAGGTGCTCGTGCCTGTGTCCTGGGAGGGGAATTGGATCTGTGTGCCAGGTTGTGGCACAGGGGGAGAGGCAGTGGTGTGACCCGCAGGCGGTGAACGGCCTATGTCCCACCTTGTGGGGTGCTTGGCCATCATATGCCTGCGCATGCTGGTGGTGAGGCTGGTAGTGGTGGCTCCCCGGCTGATCTTGGTGTGACACAGGTTGCACACCCCTGTTCGGCGGTCGTTCGCGCTCTCACTGAAAAACATCCACACCTTTGAACACCTAGCCCTCTGCACGGAGGCTTACCGCGAGGGTGTGCTTTGGGAAACAGTTGGTGGATTATTCGGTCTGGCCCTGCTTCTCCCCCTGACCACCCCACTGCCTCTTCCAACCTGCCCTGCTGCTGCACTTGCCTCCCCCTCTGAAGACCTGTCCTTAGTAGGCTTAGCAAATCAGGGGGGGTCAGTCAGCTCATCGTCCAGCTACTGTTCCTCCGAATCCTCTGTGCGCTCCTCCCTCGGACTTACTGCCCTTACTACTACCTCACTAACAGACAACTGTGTCTCATCATCATCGTCCACAAAAAGCTCTTGAGACAGTTGCCGGAAGTCCCCAGCCTCATCACCCGGACTCTGGGAACTTTCCAAAGGTTGGGCATCAGTCATGACAAACTCCTCAGGTGAGAGAGGAACCATTTTTTCCCACTCTGGGCAGGGACCCGAGAACAGTTCCTGGGAGTCTGCCTGCTCAGAATATGTCATTTTCATGCAGTGAGGAGGCTGGGAGGAAGGAGGAGCAGCAGCCAGAGGATTCAGAGTTGCAGCAGTGGACGGCGTAGAAGACTGGGTGGCCGATACATTGCTGGATGCATTTTCTGCCATCCACGACAGGACCTGCTCACACTGCTCTGTATGTAATAAAGGTCTACCACGCGGACCCGTAAATTGTGATATGAAGCTGGGGACCCCAGAAACTTGCCTCTCTCCTACTCCCTCAGCAGCCGGCTGCGATTCGCCTGGACCAGGAACTCGGCCTGTGCCCACACCCTTACTTGGATGTCCGCATCCTCGACCCTTACACCTACTCCTCATCATGGAGGACTAAGGATAGAGCAGGGCCCAAATAAATTACCCCACTGTACAGCACTGATAACTGGGCCTGAATTCACCGCACACAGAGACTTGTAGATAGCGGAGGCTCTATGCTGTGACTTGTGTCTTGCGCTGATACCTAGGGGTAATTTACTGCTCGCAGAGACTTGTAGATAATAGAGGCTGCATGGAGAGGGAGAAGACTCTAAAGCCAGTGGATAGTGCTGGTAACTGCGGCGATCTCAACCCCCCCAAGGAAAGGGTATTGTGAGATGCTCTGCACAGCGGCTGAGCTGAAATACTTTGCAGTGGCCCCGGTAATATTACAGTACTGTTTAGCAGTGAGACCTCTGTCTAATGCACTGCAGACACAGAACGGTATAACTGAAGTTGTTCGCAGTAGGCTAGGAAATGTTAGAGAGCAGTTTTACGGTGAGAGCCGGTTGTACGGCACTGCAGGCTGAGAACGCTATTACTAACAGGCTGGGAACAGGCCTAGCTGCGTAATACAAAAAATGGCTGCACTACAACTCCCAGCAGGCCCCAAGTAAAATGCACACGGTCAGATGTAGCCCTAAGTTGGGGATCTTGAAGACAGGATCTTAGGCTAACACTGTCCCTGAATAAGCAGCAGCACCTTCCCTAATCTCTGCCACCATGTGTCTGAGGCGAGCCGCAGGCGGGACCAATTTAGATACTCAGCGATCACCTGATCTCACCAGCCACTCACTGCAGGGGGGAGGGATAGGGCTGGCAGGTCACAGGAGGAAGTGGTAATGCCTTCCCCGCATTTCTATTGGCTAGAAAATGGTGCTAAACATGCAGGGAAGGAAATGGAATTGTCTCGAGTACCGCGTGGTGTTCGACTCCAGTAACGAGCATCTCGAGTACCCTAATGCTCGGACCAGTGTGCTCGCTCATCTCTAGTTGTTATATATTATACTGAGGTAACATGAAAGCTGCGCTGTGATTGGTTGTTATATATTATACTGCTGAGGTAACATGAAAGCTGTGCTGTGATTGGTTGTTATATATTATACTGCTGAGGTAACATGAAAGCTGTGCTGTGATTGGTTGTTATATATTATACTGAGGTAACATGAAAGCTGTGCTGTGATTGGTTGTTATATATTATACTGCTGAGGTAACATGAAAGCTGCGCTGTGATTGGTTGTTATATATTATACTGAGGTAACATGAAAGCTGTGCTGTGATTGGTTGTTATATATTATACTGAGGTAACATGAAAGCTGCTCTGTGATTGGTTGTTATATATTATACTGAGGTAACATGAAAGCTGCGCTGTGATTGGGTGTTATATATTATACTGCTGAGGTAACATGAAAGCTGCGCTGTGATTGGTTGCTATATATTATACTGCTGAGGTAACATGAAAGCTGCGCTGTGATTGGTTGTTATATATTATACTGAGGTAATATGAAAGCTGCGCTGTGATTGGTTGTTATATATTATACTGAGGTAACATGAAAGCTGCACTGTGATTGGTTGTTATATATTATACTGCTGAGGTAACATGAAAGCTGCGCTGTGATTGGTTGTTATATATTATACTGAGGTAACATGAAAGCTGTGCTGTGATTGGTTGTTATATATTATACTGAGGTAACATGAAAGCTGCTCTGTGATTGGTTGTTATATATTATACTGAGGTAACATGAAAGCTGCGCTGTGATTGGTTGTTATATATTATACTGCTGAGGTAACATGAAAGCTGCGCTGTGATTGGTTGCTATATATTATACTGCTGAGGTAACATGAAAGCTGCGCTGTGATTGGTTGTTATATATTATACTGAGGTAATATGAAAGCTGCGCTGTGATTGGTTGTTATATATTATACTGAGGTAACATGAAAGCTGCGCTGTGATTGGTTGTTATATATTATACTGAGGTAACATGAAAGCTGCACTGTGATTGGTTGTTATATATTATACTGCTGAGGCAACATGAAAGCTGCGCTGTGATTGGTTGTTATATATTATACTGCTGAGGTAACATGAAAGCTGCGCTGTGATTGGTTGTTATATATTATACTGCTGAGGTAACATGAAAGCTGCGCTGTGATTGGTTGCTATATATTATACTGAGGTAACATGAAAGCTGCGCTGTGATTGGTTGTTATATATTATACTGCTGAGGTAACATGAAAGCTGTGCTGTGATTGGTTGTTATATATTATACTGCTGAGGTTACATGAAAGCTGCGCTGTGATTGGTTGTTATATATTATACTGAGGTAACATGAAAGCTGCGCTGTGATTGGTTGTTATATATTATACTGAGGTAACATGAAAGCTGCGCTGTGATTGGTTGTTATATATTATACCGCTGAGGTAACATGAAAGCTGCGCTGTGATTGGTTGTTATATATTATACTGAGGTAACATGAAAGCTGCACTGTGATTGGTTGTTATATATTATACTGAGGTAACATGAAAGCTGCGCTGTGATTGGTTGTTATATATTATACTGCTGAGGTAACATGAAAGCTGCCCTGTGATTGGTTGCTATATATTATACTGCTGAGGTAACATGAAAGCTGCGCTGTGATTGGTTGTTATATATTATACTGAGGTAATATGAAAGCTGCGCTGTGATTGGTTGTTATATATTATACTGAGGTAACATGAAAGCTGCGCTGTGATTGGTTGTTATATATTATACTGAGGTAACATGAAAGCTGCGCTGTGATTGGTTGCTATATATTATACTGCTGAGGTAACATGAAAGCTGCGCTGTGATTGGTTGTTATATATTATACTGAGGTAACATGAAAGCTGCGCTGTGATTGGTTGTTATATATTATACTGCTGAGGTAACATGAAAGCTGCGCTGTGAATGGTTGTTATATATTATACTGCTGAGGTAACATGAAAGCTGCGCTGTGATTGGTTGCTATATATTATACTGAGGTAACATGAAAGCTGCGCTGTGATTGGTTGTTATATATTATACTGCTGAGGTAACATGGAAGCTGCGCTGTGATTGGTTGTTATATATTATACTGAGGTAACATGAAAGCTGCGCTGTGATTGGTTGTTATATATTATACTGCTGAGGTAACATGAAAGCTGCGCTGTGATTGGTTGTTATATATTATACTGCTGAGGTAACATGAAAGCTGCACTGTGATTGGTTGTTATATATTATACTGAGGTAACATGAAAGCTGTGCTGTGATTGGTTGTTATTAGAGATGAGCGAACACGTTCGGCCCCGCCCCTTTTTCGCCCGAACACCGAACTTTGCGAACACCTCGGTGTTCGGGCGAAAAAGTTCGGGGGCCGCCGTGGCAGCGCGGGGGGGTGCGGCGGGGAGTGGGGGGGAGAGGGAGAGAGAGAGGGCTCCCCCCTGTTCCCCGCTACTGCCGCCCGCGCCGCCGCGCATCTCCCCGCCCCCCGGCGGCACCCGGACACTTACGCGCGAACACTGCAGTGTTCGCTAAAGCCGGTGTCCGGGTGCGGATGTGTCCGTAACGGACACGTTCGCTCATCTCTAGTTGTTATATATTATACTGAGGTAACATGAAAGCTGCGCTGTGATTGGTTGTTATATATTATACTGCTGAGGTAACATGAAAGCTGTGCTGTGATTGGTTGTTATATATTATACTGCTGAGGTAACATGAAAGCTGCCCTGTGATTGGTTGTTATATATTATACTGAGGTAATATGAAAGCTGTGCTGTGATTGGTTGTTATATATTATACTGAGGTAACATGAAAGCTGTGCTGTGATTGGTTGTTATATATTATACTGCTGAGGTAACATGAAAGCTGCGCTGTGATTGGTTGTTATATATTATACTGCTGAGGTAACATGAAAGCTGTGCTGTGATTGGTTGTTATATATTATACTGAGGTAACATGAAAGCTGCGCTGTGATTGGTTGTTATATATTATACTGAGGTAACATGAAAGCTGCGCTGTGATTGGTTGTTATATATTATACTGAGGTAACATGAAAGCTGCGCTGTGATTGGTTGTTATATATTATACTGAGGTAACATGAAAGCTGCGCTGTGATTGGTTGTTATATATTATACCGCTGAGGTAACATGAAAGCTGTGCTGTGATTGGTTGTTATATATTATACCGCTGAGGTAACATGAAAGCTGTGCTGTGATTGGTTGTTATATATTATACTGAGGTAACATGAAAGCTGCGCTGTGATTGGTTGTTATATATTATACTGAGGTAACATGAAAGCTGCGCTGTGATTGGTTGTTATATATTATACTGAGGTAACATGAAAGCTGCGCTGTGATTGGTTGTTATATATTATACTGCTGAGGTAACATGAAAGCTGTGCTGTGATTGGTTGTTATATATTATACTGAGGTAACATTAAAGCTGCACTGTGATTGGTTGTTATATATTATACTGAGGTAACATGAAAGCTGCGCTGTGATTGGTTGTTATATATTATACTGAGGTAACATGAAAGCTGCGCTGTGATTGGTTGTTATATATTATACTGCTGAGGTAACATGAAAGCTGCCCTGTGATTGGTTGCTATATATTATACTGCTGAGGTAACATGAAAGCTGCGCTGTGATTGGTTGTTATATATTATACCGCTGAGGAAACATGAAAGCTGCGCTGTGATTGGTTGTTATATATTATACTGAGGTAACATGAAAGCTGTGCTGTGATTGGTTGTTATATTTAATACTGCTGAGGTAACATGAAAGCTGCGCTGTGATTGGTTGTTATATATTATACTGAGGTAACATGAAAGCTGTGCTGTGATTGGTTGTTATATATTATACTGAGGCAACATGAGAGCTGCGCTGTGATTGGTTGTTATATAGTATACTGCTGAGGTAACATGAAAGCTGTGCTGTGATTGGTTGTTATATATTATACTGCTGAGGTAACATGAAAGCTGTGCTGTGATTGGTTGTTATATATTATACTGAGGTAACATGAAAGCTGTGCTGTGATTGGTTGTTATATAATATACTGCTGAGGTAACATGCAAGCTGCGCTGTGATTGGTTGTTATATATTATACTGAGGTAACATGAAAGCTGCGCTGTGATTGGTTGTTATATAATATACTGCTGAGGTAACATGCAAGCTGCGCTGTGATTGGTTGTTATTAGAGATGAGCGAACACGTTCGGCTCCGCCCCTTTTTCGCCCGAACACCGAACTTTGCGAACACTTCAGTGTTCGGGCGAAAAAGTTCGGGGGCCGCCGTGGCAGCGCGGGGGGGTGCGGCGGGGAGTGGGGGGGGAGAGGGAGAGAGAGAGGGTTCCCCCCCCGTTCCCCGCTACTGCCGCCCGCGCCGCCGCGCATCTCCCCGCCCCCCGGCGGCACCCGGACACTTACGCGCGAACACTGCAGTGTTCGGCAAAGCCGGTGTCCGGGTGCGGATGTGTCCGTAACGGACACGTTCGCTCATCCCTAGTTGTTATATATTATACTGCTGATGTAACATGAAAGCTGCGCTGTGATTGGTTGTTATATATTATACTGAGGTAACATGAAAGCTGTGCTGTGATTGGTTGTTATATATTATACTGCTGAGGTAACATGAAAGCTGCGCTGTGATTAGTTGTTATATATTATACCGCTGAGGTAACATGAAAGCTGCGCTGTGATTGGTTGTTATATATTATACTGAGGTAACATGAAAGCTGCGCTGTGATTGGTTGTTATATATTATACTGAGGTAACATGAAAGCTGTGCTGTGATTGGTTGTTATATATTTTACTGAGGCAACATGAGAGCTGCGCTGTGATTGGTTGTTATATATTATACTGAGGTAACATGAAAGCTGCGCTGTGATTGGGTGTTATATATTATACTGAGGTAACATGAAAGCTGTGCTGTGATTAGTTGTTATATATTATACTGAGGTAACATGAAAGCTGCGCTGTGATTGGGTGTTATATATTATACTGCTGAGGTTACATGAAAGCTGTGCTGTGATTGGTTGTTATATATTATACTGAGGTAACATGAAAGCTATGCTGTGATTGGTGTTATATATTATACTGCTGAGGTAACATGAGAGCTGTGCTGTGATTGGTTGTTATATATTATACCGCTGAGGGAACATGAAAGCTGCGCTGTGATTGGTTGTTATATATTATACTGCTGAGGTAACATGAAAGCTGCGCTGTGATTGGTTGTTATATATTATACTGAGGTAACATGAAAGCTGCGCTGTGATTGGTTGTTATATATTATACTGAGGTAACATGAAAGCTGCGCTGTGATTGGGTGTTATATATTATACTGCTGAGGTTACATGAAAGCTGCGCTGTGATTGGTTGTTATATATTATACTGCTGAGGTAACATGAAAGCTGCGCTATGATTGGTTGTTATATATTATACTGCTGAGGTAACATGAAAGCTGCGCTGTGATTGGTTGTTATATATTATACTGCTGAGGTAACATGAAAGCTGTGCTGTGATTGGTAGTTATATATTATACTGAGGTAACATGAAAGCTGTGCTGTGATTGGTAGTTATATATTATACTGCTGAGGTAACATGAAAGCTGTGCTGTGATTGGTTGTTATATATTATACTGCTGAGGTAACATGAAAGCTGCGCTGTGATTGGTTGTTATATAATATACTGCTGAGGTAACATGCAAGCTGCGCTGTGATTGGTTGTTATATATTATACTGAGGTAACATGAAAGCTGCGCTGTGATTGGTTGTTATATAATATACTGCTGAGGTAACATGCAAGCTGCGCTGTGATTGGTTGTTATATATTATACTGCTGATGTAACATGAAAGCTGCGCTGTGATTGGTTGTTATATATTATACTGAGGCAACATGAGAGCTGCGCTGTGATTGGTTGTTATATATTATACTGAGGTAACATGAAAGCTGTGCTGTGATTGGTTGTTATATATTATACTGCTGAGGTAACATGAAAGCTGCGCTGTGATTGGTTGTTATATATTATACCACTGAGGTAACATGAAAGCTGCGCTGTGATTAGTTGTTATATATTATACCGCTGAGGTAACATGAAAGCTGCGCTGTGATTGGTTGTTATATATTATACTGAGGTAACATGAAAGCTGCGCTGTGATTGGTTGTTATATATTATACTGAGGTAACATGAAAGCTGCGCTGTGATTGGTTGTTATATATTATACTGAGGTAACATGAAAGCTGTGCTGTGATTGGTTGTTATATATTTTACTGAGGCAACATGAGAGCTGCGCTGTGATTGGTTGTTATATATTATACTGAGGTAACATGAAAGCTGCGCTGTGATTGGTTGTTATATAATATACTGAGGTAACATGAAAGCTGCGCTGTGATTGGGTGTTATATATTATACTGAGGTAACATGAAAGCTGTGCTGTGATTGGTTGTTATATATTATACTGCTGAGGTAACAGGAAAGCTGTGCTGTGATTGGTTGTTATATATTATACCGCTGAGGTAACATGAAAGCTGTGCTGTGATTGGTTGTTATATATTATACCGCTGAGGTAACATGAAAGCTGCGCTGTGATTGGTTGTTATATATTATACTGAGGTAACATGAAAGCTGCGCTGTGATTGGTTGTTATATATTATACCGCTGAGGTAACATGAAAGCTGCGCTGTGATTGGTTGTTATATATTATACTGAGGTAACATGAAAGCTGCGCTGTGATTGGTTGTTATATATTATACTGAGGTAACATGAAAGCTGCGCTGTGGTTGGTTGTTACATATTTGTTACGGCACTCTGCCCCCCGAGCGCCAGTTGGGGTGCCCTGATCTCCTGCACCCCACTGTCCCTGCCTACTTGCCTCGGCCCTGGCTAACCCCAGGCGGACAACTGGGCGGCAGTCCCTGCGCTGGCTAGGGACCTGGCGACTACCTGATGGAACTACTAACAGGGGACAGAGTGCCGACAGAAGAGGCAGATGTAACAGACCAACAAAACTGCTAGGTGAATCAAGGCTGGAGGTGTAGCTCTCAGGCAAACGAAAGGAAACTGACAAGCAACTAGGACAGACTAGAATAGACCTGACTAGAGGCTAGCAGAACCAATAACTGGCAGTGAGTTCAGGTCACTGCCAGCCTTTTAACTAAAAGCCTCCGCCCCGGGGTGGAGAGTGGGAGGAGCCGACTCTCCCCCTGTTGCATAAGGGAGGTGGATGAGAGCGGGCGGCACCCTACGGGCGGACACGCCCACGCCGCAGCACGCTGGCTGCTCCACGCTGCTGCACGCTGGCTGCTCCACGCCGCCGGGAGATCCCTGACAGCACAGCTCCGGGACGCCGAAGCCGAGCTCGAAGCGGCGCGCGCCGGCCGCGGGACCCAGCGCCGCCCTGCATGGTAACATTACCCCCCCTCTGACGGGGGACCTCCGGGCCCCCGGAAACTCGACCAGGCTTATCTGGAAAACGACGGTGGAACCGCCGTACCAACACGGGAGCATGAACATCACATGCGGCCACCCAGGAATGATCTTCTGGTGGAAAACCCTTCCAGGCCACCAAGTATTGTAGGATTCCTCGACACCGACGAGAGTCCAGTATCTCCTGGACCTCGTATTCGACTTCATCCCGGACCAGGGTGGGCGGAGGGGGACCGGAGGTGGGTATCACCGAAGGGACAAAAGGTTTCAGCAGCGACTTATGGAATACCCTGTGAACCCTCCATGTGGTTGGCAACCCCAGCTCGTAGGCGAGTGGGTTCACCACACGTGTGATGGCAAACTGCCCCACGTAACGTGGCGCCAGCTTCAAGGACGGGACCCGCAATTTGAGATTTTTAGAAGACAGGTATACCTTCTGTCCCACCCTGTAAGGTTCAGACACAGACAGACTCTTCCCACTGCGCAACTGCATACGGGCCCCCGCTGCCTCCAAGTTTCTCTGCACCTCTTTCCATACTCCCCGAAGCGTATCTGTGGCGTCATCCGCTGCCGGACAGAGCGACGGAGTAGGGATTGCTGTAAGGAAGCGAGGATGCTGACCGTATACACTAAAAAATGGAGACACCCCAGTAGAAGAACAAAGGCGGTTGTTTAGTGCAAACTCTGCCAACGGCAGGAACTCTGCCCACTGGTAAGCCTTTTCGCTGGCAAACAACCGTAAATATTGCACTAAGTCTTGGTTCTTCCGCTCAGTCTGACCATTAGTCTGCGGGTGGAACGCTGACGAGAAGGAAAGCGACGTTCCCAGGTTTCTGCAGAAGGCACGCCAAAACTGCGACACAAACTGAACCCCGCGATCAGATACAATGTTTTGGGGAACCCCATGTAGGCGAATTATTTCCTTTACAAAAATCGTGGCAAATTCTTTTGCCGAGGGTAGCTTTTTTAACGCCACAAAATGTGCCATCTTTGAGAACCGGTCGACCACCACTAAGATAGTGGTGCATTTCTGGGATTCTGGTAGGTCAGTGATGAAATCTACTGATAAGTGAGACCAGGGACTGGAAGGAACCGGTAGTGGTCTCAGAGGACCCTCCGGAGGACGCCGCCGACTCTTATTGCGAGCACAGACCGAGCAACCCCTCACAAAGTTGCGGATCTCCTGAGACATGCCTGGCCACCAGAAGTATCGGGAGCAAAGCTCCAGGGTCCCCTGGAACCCTGGATGCCCGGCGAGAGCCGACGAGTGGGACTCATCCATGACTCTAGGGCGTAGGGTCTCTGGCACAAACCATCTGCCCTCCGGCACCCCTGACGGAGCGTCCTGCTGAGCATCCTGTAGTTGAGGGACGAAGTTAGACTCTAACACTGCCACCACCACGCCGGGGGCTAAGATATTCTCGGGAGTCATGGTCCCACTGTCTGGTACCCCGAAACTCCGTGACAGAGCATCCGCCTTCACGTTCTTCTCTCCGGGGATATATGTCACGACGAAGTTAAACCTGGCGAAGAACAACGCCCACCTGGCTTGACGAGCAGTGAGTCTTTTCGCATTGGCGAGATATACCAGATTCTTGTGATCAGTATATACGGTAATTGGGTGTCTAGCACCCTCAAGATGGTGTCGCCACTCTTCCAGAGCCCATTTGATAGCCAACAATTCCCGGTTACCCACGTCGTAGTTGCGCTCTGCTGAATTGAACTTTCGCGAAAAGAACGCACATGGGCTATAGCCAGACCTCCCACTGACTTCCTGCGACAATACTGCTCCTGTCCCCACTTCCGACGCGTCTACCTCAATAAAAAAGGGTAGTAGTGCGTCCGGCTGTATTAGCACCGGGGCAGTCGCGAATGCCTTTTTTAGACGGCTAAAGGCCTCAAGGGCTGCCGGCGACCACTTACCCAAGTCAGCCCCCTTCTTAGTCAGGTCGGTCAGAGGTTGAGCAATAACTGAGTAATTTCTAATGAATTTGCGGTAGAAATTTGCAAAACCTAAGAACCGCTGGAGAGCCTTGAGGTTGTCGGGTCTGACCCATTGGGAGATTGCTGCTACTTTATCAGACTCCATCTGGATCTCTGTGGGGGAAATTACATAACCAAGGAAGGATACTTGTTTAGAGCCAAATGTACATTTCTCTAATTTGACAAAAAGTTGATACTCGCGCAAACGGGTCAGGACCAACCTCAGGTGCCGCACATGTGAATCCCAGTCAGGTGAGTACACCAGGATGTCGTCAAGATAGATGACCAGAAATACCCCCAGGAAGTCGTGAAAGACAGCGTTCATAAAACCCTGAAACACAGCGGGGGCATTACAGAGTCCAAAAGGCATGACCAGACATTCAAAATGTCCTAACGGGGTGTTGAACGCTGTCTTCCATTCATCTCCCTCTCTAATGCGAATTAAATTGTAAGCCCCCCTTAAGTCCAGTTTGGAGAACCAGTGAGCCCCTACCACCTGATTCAACAAGTCAGGAATTAGGGGCAAGGAGCACTGGTTCTTCACAGTGATTTTATTCAAGGCCCGATAATCCACACAAGGCCTTAGTGTCCCGTCCTTCTTCTCTACAAAGAAGAGACCTGCCCCGGCCGGGGACCTGGACGGCCGGATATGTCGGTTGGCCAGAGCTTCCGAGACATAGGACTTGAGGGCTTCATGCTCACGACCTGACAGATTGAAAATGGCTCCCTTAGGGATGGGACCGTCGGGAATCAGGTCGATACCACAGTCCCACTCCCTATGGGGGGGCAGAGCCTTAGACAGTCGTTTGGAGAATACATCCTGAAAGTCTGACAAATACTCCGGAATGAGCACCGTATCTGCGGAGCACACAGCTATGGTAGACAGGTGATTGTGACACGATGACCCCCAATGAGTCAATTCCCGGGTGGACCAATCAAATTGGGGGTTGTGCAGTGCCAACCAGGGCATACCAAGCACCACATCAACCGACATTTTTTCCATAACCAAGAAAGACAGTTCTTCCGAGTGGAGGACCCCCACCGTGAACTGTAATCTTGGGGTCCTCCATCGTACCAAGCCTGTAGAGAGAGGGGTAGCATCAATGCTGGTAAAATGAATTGGCGTCTTCAACGCCACAAATTCCGCCATCAGAGAACGGACAAAACACAGACTTATCAAGTTAGCGGCTGCTCCGGAATCAATAAACGCCCGCTCTGATCGGGAAAAATCCCCGAATCTAACATGACACGGTACCAAAAGTTTAGGAAGTACCTGAAGTCCTAGGCGATCCTCCCTGCAATCGCCTAGGACTCGGAGTTTTCCGCCGGTTCCGGCTGCGGGCGTTTGAGACCTCAGTGGGCAGGTTATCACCCGATGTCCAGCTTTCCCGCAGTAGAGGCAGAGACGATGCAACAAACGGATCCGGCGTCGCTCTTTGGGATCCAGCGGGTCCACCTCCATCGGCTCGGGCGCAGAGACTGGTAAGGAGGAGGAGGGACCAGGGCCACTGACCTCCCTGACTCTACGGGTCTGCCTGTCCTGCTTCCTAGACCTGAGCCTCCTATCTGCTCTCACCGCTAGCTCCATAGCCTCCCTTAAGGACCCGGGAACGGGATGGGAAATTAACAGGTCTTTAACTGCGTCCGAGAGGCCTTGCAGAAAAACGTCCTTCAGCGCGCTATCGTTCCATGTCGTATCACCCGCCTAGCGTCGGAAGTTGGAGCAATAATCCTCCACACACGACAACCCCTGCCGCAGCGCCAACAACCGTGAAACCGCCAACCCCGCTCGGTCCGGTTCGTCGAAGATACCCCCGAGTTCCTGAAAAAAGGAGTCCACGGACTGCAGGCAGGAGGAACCCTCGGGGATGGAGAAAGCCCATGTCTGGGCCGAGCCCCGCAGCAGGGACATTATCAGCCCGACCCTCTGAGCCTCCGACCCGGAAGAACGGGGACGCATCCGAAAAAACAGGCGGCACGCCTGTCGGAAAACAAAAAACTTGTTCCTCTCCCCAGAAAACACCTCGGGAAGAGGGCACATGGGTTCGGGGCTGGTTGAGGCGTCCGACCCCTGCGACACCCCCCGCTGCTCCTGGGCCACCATGCGGGTGGATAAATCCTGGATCACAGGCACCAGGGCCTGCAGCTGGTTCGTGAGGGAACTGATCGCCTCCATGACAAAAACGGTTTTAAAGGGCCAGTTATTATGTTACGGCACTCTGCCCCCCGAGCGCCAGTTGGGGTGCCCTGATCTCCTGCACCCCACTGTCCCTGCCTACTTGCCTCGGCCCTGGCTAACCCCAGGCGGACAACTGGGCGGCAGTCCCTGCGCTGGCTAGGGACCTGGCGACTACCTGATGGAACTACTAACAGGGGACAGAGTGCCGACAGAAGAGGCAGATGTAACAGACCAACAAAACTGCTAGGTGAATCAAGGCTGGAGGTGTAGCTCACAGGCAAACGAAAGGATGCTGACAAGCAACTAGGACAGACTAGAATAGACCTGACTAGAGGCTAGCAGAACCAATAACTGGCAGTGAGTTCAGGTCACTGCCAGCCTTTTAACTAAAAGCCTCCGCCCCGGGGCGGAGAGTGGGAGGAGCCGACTCTCCCCCTGTTGCATAAGGGAGGTGGATGAGAGCGGGCGGCACCCTACGGGCGGACACGCCCACGCCGCAGCACGCTGGCTGCTCCACGCTGCTGCACGCTGGCTGCTCCACGCCGGCTGCTCCACGCCGCCTGGAGATCCCTGACAGCACAGCTCCGGGACGCCGAAGCCGAGCTCGAAGCGGCGCGCGCCGGCCGCGGGACCCAGCGCCGCCCTGCATGGTAACAATATTATACTGAGGTAACATGAAAGCTGCGCTGTGATTGGTTGTTATATATTATACTGCTGAGGTAACATGAAAGCTGCGCTGTGATTGGTTGTTATATATTATACTGAGGTAACATGAAAGCTGCGATGTGATTGGTTGTTATATATTATACTGAGGTAACATGAAACCTGCGCTGTGATTGGTTGTTATATATTATACTGAGGTAACCTGAAAGCTGCGCTGTGATTGGTTGTTATATATTATACTGAGGTAACATGAAAGCTGTGCTGTGATTGGTTGTTATATATTATACTGCTGAGGTAACATGAAAGCTGCGCTGTGATTAGTTGTTATATATTATACTGAGGTAACATGAAAGCTGCGCTGTGATTGGGTGTTATATATTATACTGAGGTAACATGAAAGCTGCGCTGTGATTGGCTGTTATATATTATACCGCTGAGGTAACATGAAAGCTGTGCTGTGATTGGGTGTTATATATTATACTGAGGTTACATGAAAGCTGCGCTGTGATTGGTTGTTATATATTATACTGCTGAGGTAACATGAAAGCTGCGCTGTGATTGGTTGTTATATATTATACTGCTGAGGTAACATGAAAGCTGTGCTGTGATTGGTTGTTATATATTATACTGCTGAGGTAACATGAAAGCTGTGCTGTGATTGGTTGTTATATATTATACTGAGGTAACATGAAAGCTGCGCTGTGATTGGGTGTTATATATTATACTGCTGAGGGAACATGAAAGCTGCGCTGTGATTGGTTGTTATATATTATACTGCTGAGGTAACAGGAAAGCTGTGCTGTGATTGGTTGTTCTATATTATACTGCTGAGGTAACATGAAAGCTGCGCTGTGATTGGTTGTTATATATTATACTGAGGTAACATGAAAGCTGCGCTGTGATTGGTTGTTATATATTATACTGCTGAGGTAACATGAAAGCTGTGCTGTGATTGGTTGTTATATATTATACTGAGGTAACATGAAAGCTGCGCTGTGGTTGGTTGTTATATATTATACTGAGGTAACATGAAAGCTGCGCTGTGATTGGTTGTTATATATTATACTGAGGTAACATGAAAGCTGCGCTGTGATTGGGTGTTATATATTATACTGCTGAGGTTACATGAAAGCTGCGCTGTGATTGGTTGTTATATATTATACTGCTGAGGTAACATGAAAGCTGCGCTGTGATTGGTTGTTATATATTATACTGCTGAGGTAACATGAAAGCTGCGCTGTGATTGGTTGTTATATATTATACTGAGGTAACATAAAAGCTGCGCTGTGATTGGGTGTTATATATTATACTGCTGAGGTAACATGAAAGCTGCGCTGTGATTGGTTGTTATATATTATACTGCTGAGGTAACATGAAAGCTGCGCTATGATTGGTTGTTATATATTATACTGCTGAGGTAACATGAAAGCTGCGCTGTGATTGGTTGTTATATATTATACTGCTGAGGTAACATGAAAGCTGTGCTGTGATTGGTTGTTATATATTATACTGAGGTAACATGAAAGCTGCGCTGTGATTGGGTGTTATATATTATACTGCTGAGGTAACATGAAAGCTGCGCTGTGATTGGTTGTTATATATTATACTGCTGAGGTAACATGAAAGCTGCGCTGTGATTGGTTGTTATATATTATACTGAGGTAACATGAAAGCTGCGCTGTGATTGGGTGTTATATATTATACTGCTGAGGGAACATGAAAGCTGCGCTGTGATTGGTTGTTATATATTATACTGCTGAGGTAACAGGAAAGCTGTGCTGTGATTGGTTGTTCTATATTATACTGCTGAGGTAACATGAAAGCTGCGCTGTGATTGGTTGTTATATATTATACTGAGGTAACATGAAAGCTGCGCTGTGATTGGTTGTTATATATTATACTGAGGTAACATGAAAGCTGCGCTGTGGTTGGTTGTTATATATTATACTGAGGTAACATGAAAGCTGCGCTGTGATTGGTTGTTATATATTATACTGAGGTAACATGAAAGCTGCGCTGTGATTGGGTGTTATATATTATACTGCTGAGGTTACATGAAAGCTGCGCTGTGATTGGTTGTTATATATTATACTGCTGAGGTAACATGAAAGCTGCGCTGTGATTGGTTGTTATATATTATACTGCTGAGGTAACATGAAAGCTGCGCTGTGATTGGTTGTTATATATTATACTGCTGAGGTAACATAAAAGCTGCGCTGTGATTGGGTGTTATATATTATACTGCTGAGGTAACATGAAAGCTGCGCTGTGATTGGTTGTTATATATTATACTGCTGAGGTAACATGAAAGCTGCGCTATGATTGGTTGTTATATATTATACTGCTGAGGTAACATGAAAGCTGCGCTGTGATTGGTTGTTATATATTATACTGCTGAGGTAACATGAAAGCTGTGCTGTGATTGGTTGTTATATATTATACTGAGGTAACATGAAAGCTGCGCTGTGATTGGGTGTTATATATTATACTGCTGAGGTAACATGAAAGCTGCGCTGTGATTGGTTGTTATATATTATACTGCTGAGGTAACATGAAAGCTGCGCTATGATTGGTTGTTATATATTATACTGCTGAGGTAACATGAAAGCTGCGCTGTGATTGGTTGTTATATATTATACTGCTGAGGTAACATGAAAGCTGTGCTGTGATTGGTAGTTATATATTATACTGAGGTAACATGAAAGCTGTGCTGTGATTGGTAGTTATATATTATACTGAGGTAACATGAAAGCTGCGCTGTGATTGGTTATTATATATTATACTGAGGTAACATGAAAGCTGTGCTGTGATTGGTTGTTATATAATATACTGAGGTAACATGAAAGCTGCGATGTGATTGGTTGTTATATATTATACTGCTGAGGTAACATGAAAGCTGCGCTGTGATTGGTTGTTATATATTATACTGCTGAGGTAACATGAAAGCTGCGCTGTGATTGGTTGTTATATATTATACTGCTGAGGTTACATGAAAGCTGCGCTGTGATTGGTTGTTATATATTATACTGCTGAGATAACATGAAAGCTGTGCTGTGATTGGTTGTTATATATTATACCGCTGAGGTAACATGAAAGCTGCGCTGTGATTGGTTGTTATATATTATACTGAGGTAACATGAAAGCTGCGCTGTGATTGGTTGTTATATATTATACTGAGGTAACACGAAAACTGCGCTGTGATTGGTTGTTATATATTATACTGAGGTAACACGAAAGCTGCGCTGTGATTGGTTGTTATATATTATACTGCTGAGGTAACATGAAAGCTGTGCTGTGATTGGTTGTTATATATTATACTGAGCTAACATGAAAGCTGCGCTGTGATTGGTTGTTATATATTATACTGCTGAGGTAACATGAAAGCTGCGCTGTGATTGGTTGTTATATATTATACTGAGGTAACATGAAAGCTGCGCTGTGATTGGTTGTTATATATTATACTGAGCTAACATGAAAGCTGCGCTGTGATTGGTTGGTATATAATATACTGAGGTAACATGAAAGCTGTGCTTTGATTGGTTGTTATATATTATACTGAGGTAACATGAAAGCTGTGCTGTGATTGGTTGTTATATATTATACTGCTGAGGTAACATGAAAGCTGCGGTGTGATTGGTTGTTATATATTATACTGAGGTAACATGAAGGCTGCTCTGTGATTGGTTGTTATATATTATACTGAGGTAACATGAAAGCTGCGCTGTGATTGGTTGTTATATATTATACTGAGGTAACATGAAAGCTGCGCTGTGATTGGTTGTTATATATTATACTGGGGTAACATGAAAGCTGCGCTTTGATTGGTTGTTATATATTATACCGCTGAGGTAACATGAAAGCTGCGCTGTGATTGGTTGTTATATATTATACTGCTCAGGTAACATGAAAGCTGCGCTGTGATTGGTTGTTATATATTATACTGAGGTAACATGAAAGCTGCGCTGTGATTGGTTGTTATATATTATACTGAGGTAACATGAAAGCTGCACTGTGATTGGTTGTTATATATTATACTGCTGAGGTAACATGAAAGCTGCGCTGTGATTGGTTGTTATATATTATACCGAGGTAACATGAAAGCTGCGCTGTGATTGGTTGTTATATATTATACTGCTGAGGTAACATGAAAGCTGCGCTGTGGTTGGTTGTTATATATTATACTGAGGTAACATGTAAGCTGCGCTGTGATTGGTTGTTATATATTATACCGCTGAGGTAAGATGAAAGCTGCGCTGTGATTGGTTGTTATATATTATACCGCTGAGGTAACATGAAAGCTGTGCTGTGATTGGTTGTTATATATTATACTGCTGAGGTAACATGCAAGCTGCGCTGTGATTGGTTGTTATATATTATACCGCTGAGGTAAGATGAAAGCTGCGCTGTGATTGGTTGTTATATATTATACCGCTGAGGTAACATGAAAGCTGTGCTGTGATTGGTTGTTATATATTATACTGAGGTAACATGAAAGCTGTGCTGTGATTGGTTGTTATATATTATACTGCTGAGGTAACATGAAAGCTGTGCTGTGATTGGTTGTTATATATTATACTGCTGAGGTAACATGCAAGCTGCGCTGTGATTGGTTGTTATATATTATACCGCTGAGGTAACATGAAAGCTGCGCTGTGATTGGTTGTTATATATTATACCGCTGAGGTAACATGAAAGCTGTGCTGTGATTGGTTGTTATATATTATACTGCTGAGGTAACATGAAAGCTGCGCTTTGATTGGTTGCTACTTGGAGTGCATGTACGCACAAGCGCTCGAATAAATAAATAGAATTAAAACGACAATTTGAAATGTTTTCCATATGAAAATGATTAGGTTTCAATAAAAATGACTTAATGTGAAGTCAATGTTATCAGAATGAGTTTCCTTGAATTTCCTTTCTTCTGAGATGGCAGCACTGTGCGGTGGGTACACTATACATGTATATAATCCCATGTGAGGAAGAGGGGGAGCCCTGTACATGTATATAATCCCATGTGAGGAAGAGGGGGAGCCCTGTACATGTATATAATCCCATGTGAGGAAGAGGTGGAGCCCTGTACATGTATATAATCCCATGTGAGGAAGAGGGGGAGCCCTGTACATGTATATGAGCCACATGTGGAAGAGTCCTAGACCCATATTATATCTAACCCTGTGGGAGGAGACGTGGCCCAGATACAGAGAACACTCGAATCCTGCTCATTGAGCTCCCTCTAAGCCACAGTGAACAGCGACCTCCTGATTTGGGTGGTTGCACAGAGGACAGGGCTTCTTCCCCCTTCCGCCGCCACAAATGGAATCACGGGACGCCAATAAGTTAACATGGCAGCCAGCAGCCTCCAGGCATGTCATAAACTAGTACACATAAGGAGGACACGTCCACCAGCCACAACGCAGGCCCACACGGCCATGAGCCGCCATGGAGTAGCTGACCGCGGCTGGAGGAAAGTGCCGGCAAGTTCCAGCATCTCCAACCTGAAGATGAAATTTGTGCCAACAGCTCCATATTGTTGGGGCTTCCGGGCTCCATGATCTTCACCAAAAGATTGACTACATTTATTGTGGTTTTCAGTTCTCCTTGTTTTTCGGGTTCCAATCAATGTCCACTATTGGGTCTTCATGCTGAGACGTTACATAAGGTTTACCTTTAGCCTGACTACCCACTACCGTTTTTTTCTTGCTGCGATTTCGCAGCGTTTTTTTTTTCCGGATGTGTATGGGACTTTCTAATGTTAAAATCGCAATGCACAAAAAAAACGCAATCTAGCGGTGCAATCTAGCGAGTCTCATGTTCAACATCTGGTGGTTTGCTTCCTTTGTCATATTTGTTCCTTCTAGCTCCCTGTAGCTGGCTTCCATGGCACTGGCCCCTCCCCTTTAGCAGTTTTAGCTCATGTTCAGTCCTCTTCTCCATTCTTATAAGAGTCATCTGGTGGTTTCTGTCCATCTTTAAGACCTTCAGTAACGTAACGAGATTTTCCAAGGATCACACCGGGACAGAGGGGTGTGGTCAGGGGTGGGGCTTATCACAATGTATGATTTTACCTCCAATGACTATAAAAAGGACACGGAGGAATGCCGTGTGGTTGTTTCCTTGCAGGAGCACCTATTGATATAAACACCCACTTCATCTGCCATGGCCTCAGCAGTAATATTCGAGCTTTCACAGTATTCTCAGTAGTAATGGTGAACCCATATCGGCCCCACTAATATTAGTGTACCCCACAGTGGCCTCAGTAGTAATATTAGTGCCCCCTCTTCCTCTGCAAAGAAAACATACAAATGCTGGCTATGTCTGACACTAGACTGGGCCAAGGAGCGGTACCTGAAGGTCTGACACTACGCTGGGCTGAGGAGAGGTACCTGAAGGTCTGACACTACGCTGGGCTGAGGAGAGGTACCTGAAGGTCTGACACTACGCTGGGCTGAGGAGAGGTACCTGAAGGTCTGACACTACGCTGGGCTGAGGAGAGGTACCTGAAGGTCTGACATTACACTTAGCCGTGGCACTCAAAGAGGGGGTCTACTTTCAGGGCTTGAACCCACAACCTTTTGCATGCTAGTTGAGAGCTCTCTCTACTAGGCTATCAGGACTTGGAGAGTTCCATTGCTGAAACCTAGCCTACCTAGTTCCTACCTCCTGGTCCTGACCCCGCCTTTGTTACCGAATCCACTTTCCTTAGGAGCCATAGCCCTACCATTCATTCAATGCATGATTGAGCTCCCATCCTGTAATCAGCTCCACTGCTACCTCATCCTCTGTACTGCAACTGACCACCTGCTAACAACCCGGCTTCCACTTGACTACTCTCCAGTCCAGCTTGGCTACTACACCTGGGCTGCAGTCCAACACCAGTAAGACTTTATAAAATAATCACGCTCAAAAATGGAGTCTCTAGTAACCACACTCAGGAAACAAGAGAAGGTTGTTGCTATGCAACGGGAGATCGAAGTGCTACAGAGAAAGCTCTTGGACTCTTGCAAACTTTGCAGGTGACCTTCGCCAATATCTGTTTCTTAAATCAATGCCCGATTTATTTCCAAATGCAGTCCACATTGTTTACCAGTGATTGGAAAAAGGTATTTTTTTTTATTATTAACCTCCTCACGTCTAGGCTAACAGTAATCTTCTTGACAGCATCAATGCTTTCACGACTGCTATGGGGCAATTCTTTGATGATCCAAACCGCTGTGTCATGGCTGAAGGCAGGTTGCTTAGTCAATGACCAGGGCGACGTTCCGTTGCAGAATATACGGCAGAATTTCGTCGTTGGGCCAATGATTCCACGTGGAATCCTGCTGCACAACCAAGCCAATTTCGCCGGGGATTATCTGAGTGGGTAAAAGATGAACTTGCCAGAGTGGAGACTCATGATAACCTGGAGAACTTCATCCAGTTATGCATCCGGACTGACTAGAGACTTTCCGAGCGGCAAAGGGAGAGATTGCGGGGTTCAGGCACCAGCACCCCATACTCTTTTAGTCAAACCCAACACCATTTTGTACCAGTAATTCAGGACGGGGTGGAAACCCTTCCCCCAATCCATCATTTTGTCCTCCCAATTGAGATTGGAACGGGCAATTAGAAGACACAGTACTCAGCGATGTTGGACTCAGGAGCCGGGAGGAACTTCATAGACTTAACGTTTGCTCATGACAAAGACATTACAACCAGACTCAGGTTCATACTGATACATATGGAAACAGTGGATTGGTCACCCTTGTCTTCAGGCACTGTTATGCAGGAGACAATTAAATTGGAACTCCCCATGAACCCTGACCACCATGAGACAATCAGTTTCCAGCTCATCTCATCCCTTAAGTTTCCAGTGATTCTCAGGATCCCCTGCTTTTCTACCCATAACCCCTCTATCAAGTGGGCAAACAGGATCATTGCCTTCTCCTCAGAATACTGTAAGGAAAACTGCCAGATGGTACCATCCACCCCTAAACCAGTACAGGACCTCGAGAATAAGCAACAGGACTTAGGGAAATTACCAGTACACTATTGGATGGTCAAGGATGTTTGCTGTAAAAAGAAGGCAGACCAGGTGCCACCTCACTGGCCATATGACTGTCCTCTTGAGTTGCTCCCTGGTTCCTCTATTCCCTTTGGGCGTATTTTCAACCTTGCCGAATCTGAGTTAGTAGCTATTCAGGAACATCTGGATGAGAGTCTAAGGAAGTCTTTTATCCAGGCTTCTTCTTCTCTGGTTGGAGTAGCCATTTTCTTTGTTAAAAAAAAAGATTCAACTCTTTGGCCATGCATCGACTACCGGGAGCTAAACAAGATCACCTTTAGGAATCGCTACCCTCTCCTGTTAATCCCAGAACTGCTGGAGACGCTTTACAAAACTGGACCTTAATAGAGCTTACAATCTAATGCAGATCCGTCCAAGAGACCAGTGGAAGACAACCTTCAGGACAAGATATGGACACTTTGAATCTCTAGTGATGCCATTTGGTCTTTGCAATACTCCTGCTACCTTCCAGCCCTTTATCAACGATGTGTTTTGAGACCTGTTGGATCAATGCGTTGTGTCATATCTCAATGACATCCTCTGACAATTTGGAGGAACATCGCGGACAAGTTTGCGTGGTCTTGGAATGACTCCAAAAGAATAACCTCTATATCAAGTTAGAGAAATGTGATTTCGAACAGACCCAAATACAATTCTTGGGATACATTATCTCCACAGAGGGCTTAAGTATGGATCCCAACAAGATTGAAGCCATCCTGGATTGGCCCATTCCTAAAAATCTAAAGGAAGTACAGTGCCTGATTGTTTTCGCGAATTTCTACAGTAAGTTTATCAAGGACTTCTCAAAAGTCATCTTTCCCATCACCTCACTCACAAAGAAAGCACACACGTTTTCCTGGTCTCCAGAGGCCCAAACTGCTTTTAAAAAACTAAAGACTATTTAGCTCCGCACCAATACTGATCCACCCAAACCCAGAGTTGCCTTTTGTTGTTGAGGTGAATGCCTCCAACTCTGCGGTGGGAGGCATTTTGTCACAGTGAATGGAAGCTAAGATGCAACTACACCCTTGCGCATTTCTATCCTACACATTATCACCCGCAGAGAAAAACTACGATGTTGGGAACAAGGAGCTTCTGGCCATCAAAGTGGCTTTCACCGAGTGGAGACACCTCTTGGAAGGAGCCCATCATCCAGTGAAAGTTCTTACTGACAATAAAAACTTAAAGTTCCTCCGCACTGCCAAGAGTTTATCTGCAAGACCAGCACGATGGGCCCTGTTCTTCCTCAGGTTTAATTTCAATGTGTCCTACCGCCCCAGTGCCCAAAATGCCAAGGCAGATGCATTGTCCAGAATAAGCACAGAGTCTGAAGATAGGGCAAATACAGACGACACAATTCTGTCCCCATCTTACACGTAGAATCATAGAATGGTAGAGTTGGAAGGGACCTCCAGGGCCATCTGGTCGAACCCCCTGCTCAGTGCAGGATTCACTAAATCATCCCAGACAGATGTCTGTCCAGCCTTTGTTTGAACACTTCCATTGAAGGAGAACTCCCCACCTCCCGTGGTAACCTGTTCCAATCATTGATCACAGTCACTGTCAGAAAGTTTTTTCTAATATCTAGTTTGAATATCTAATATACTCTGAAGACTTCCTGACATAGCTTATGGGAGGATACGAAAGGGACCCGTTCTTGAGTCATCCTTCTAAGGATGGAAAGCTTTTCTTTACAGAAGGACTTGGGAGGAGAGAACACCAACTGTATGTTCTTGAAGCTGCTCGACTCGAAGTCTTTAAACTAGTCCATGACTCCAACCTGTCTGGTTGCCTGGGGGCCACCAAGACTTCAGAACTTCTATTTCGTTCCTTCTGGTGGCCTGACGGCAGGAAAGATGTAAAAAATGCATGTAATCTCTTTTGGAGGTATGGGCTCTAAAGACGCTCTGAGCTCATCCTTTGGGGTTGCTACAGCCCCTTACAGTCCCATCCAGACCCTGGGGATCTATATCCATGGATTTTATTGTGGATCTGCCCCCCTCAAAAGGGATGACTACTGTCCATGTGGTCGTGGATCGACTTACGAAGATTGCTCACTTCATCCCCATAGAAAAGATTCCCACCGCCGAGCGCACCACACCACACCACAATTAATGATCAGGGAAGTTTTCCGATTACAGGAAATTCCAGATGAAGTAGTCTCTGACAGAGGGGTCCTGTTCCCCTCAAAGTTCTGGAGACATTTCTGCACAGCTCTGGGTATTATTATAAATCTCTCCTCTGCCTTTCATCCGCAGTCTGACGGCCAGATGGAAAGAACAAATCAGACTTTGGAGAAATATCTCCGCTGCTTTATCTCCCATCTCCAAGATGACTGGGTGGATTATTTGTCAATAGCAGAGTTCACTTACAACAATGCTCAACACACTTCAACCGCCCAGAGCCCGTTCTATTCCAACTACGGTACACATCCTGTCTTTATTCCTGGCCTCCCTATCAACACTCAGGTCCCAACGGTTAACATAGGCTGACAGTGTTAGCAGAAACAACTAAAAGAAACCTTTACAGGAAGCACAGAATACCTACAAGAAGGCGTCCGAGCCTCATCGCCAAGCAACCTCTGCCTTCCATTTTGGGCAAAATGTGTGGTTAGTGTCCAAGAACCTGAAGGCACACGTACCCTCTCTCAAACTTGGGCAAAGATTCTTGGGACCTTTCTCAATTGCAGCAAGAGTTAGCCAGGTGGCATTCCGGCTGAAGCTCCCGGGTAATCGGAGAATTCACCCTGTCTTTCATGTTTCCCTACTAAAACCTTTTCATGAAAATACTGTTTTGGGAAGACATCAACCGCCTCCCCTCCTGTGAAGTTTCAGGGCCAGGACAAGTTTGTGGTAGAGAAGAGTCTAGACTCCAGACAGGTAAAATATAGTAGCTTATAAAGTGGCAAGGGTATGGGCCAGAAGAGAACACCTGGGAGCCAGAGAAGAATGTGCATGCTCCAAGGCTCACAAAGGAGTTACCCAGGAAAGCCAGCACCTGGGATAGGCAGAGATCATCCTCAAAGAGACGGGTACTGTCAAGACTCAATCCCGAAACCTCTTGCATGCTAGTCAAGAGCGCTCTCCACTAGGCTATCAGGACTTGGACAACCTAGCCTTGTTCTGTATTTCCCAGTTACCTAGTTCCTGCCTCCTGGTCCCAGCCCCGCCTTTGTTCCTGATTGCACTTTCTATATAAGCCTAGCCCTGCCATTCCTTTAGTGTGTGATTATTGAGCTCCCAGCCTGTAATTAGCTTCACTGCTACGTCATCCTCTGTTCTGCGACTGAGACCACCTGCTAACGACCCGGATTCCACTTGACTATGATTCCTTCTCATGCTTCCATTTGATTACTCTCCAGTCTGGCTTGGTTACTACACCTGGGCTCCAATCCAGTGCATTACACGGACGCTGTGGGCCAAGGAGTGTTACCAAAACATCTGACACTGAACTAGGCCAAGGAGCGGTACCTGAAGGTGTGACACTGAACTAGGCCTAGGAGCGGTACCTGAAGGTGTGACACTGCACTGGGCCGAGGAGCGGTACCTGAAGGTCTGACACTGCACTGGGCCGAGGAGCGGTACCTGAAGGTCTGACACTGAACTAGGCCAAGGAGCGGTACCTGAAGGTCTGACACTGCACTGGGCCGAGGAGCGGTACCTGAAGGTCTGACACTGCACTGGGCCGAGGAGCGGTACCTGAAGGTCTGACACTGCACTGGGCCGAGGAGCAATACCTGAAGGTGTGACACTGCACTGGGCCGAGGAGCGGTACCTGAAGGTGTGACACTGCACTGGGCCGAGGAGCGGTACCTGAAGGTGTGACACTGCACTGGGCCGAGGAGCGGTACCTGAAGGTGTGACACTGCACTGGGCCGAGGAGCGGTACCTGAAGGTGTGACACTGCACTGGGCCGAGGAGCGGTACCTGAAGGTCTGACACTGCACTGGGCCGAGGAGCGGTACCTGAAGGTCTGACACTGCACTGGGCCGAGGAGCGGTACCTGAAGGTCTGACACTGCACTGGGCCGAGGAGCGGTACCGGAAGGTCTGACACTGCACTGGGCCGAGGAGCGGTACCTGAAGGTCTGACACTGCACTGGGCCGAGGAGCGGTACCTGAAGGTCTGACACTGCACTGGGCCGAGGAGCGGTACCTGAAGGTCTGACACTGCACTGGGCCGAGGAGCGGTACCTGAAGGTCTGACACTGCACTGAGCCAATGATGGCTGCTAAAATACTGAAAAAGGGGTGCAACGGCCGTGAAATGTGTCTATTATTTGTTGGATTAATTTTTTAATAAAAACAGAGGAGTCCAGCTCAAACCCGTCTCGCGCCTCTTTGAGTTAAATGGGTTTGCATCTATAAGCACATTTATCACACCCTCTGTATCCTATAATACTGTCCTTCAGTGACCCCCTCACAGTAATAGTGACCAAACCTGGGATGGTTGGGGCACGCGCATAAGTAGTGCAGTAGGCTAACAACTCAATGATCGCAAGAAAAAACATAGATAAGGTTTTCTCCAAAACTCCCTTTTTTTTAAATAAAAAAAAAGCACTTATTAGGTATCGGCATGTTCATCAGGAGGTGCACCATAAAATATGTCTGGGTACGGCTCGGGGAATGGGGGACAAAGCAACACCTCCCAAAAAACATAATCAAGAGTAAAAAGTTGCCTGCAGCCTAAAATGGTACAAATGGAGACTACAACTCATCCCACCGCAATCCACAGGGGCCATTGGCTGCTGCAGTGGGCGGGTCTTGGTGGCATGGCCACCTCCACTGTGCAGACTTAGCCCAACACCGGTAATGTGCTGCTGTATTTTGCCCTCCATCGTAGGAATGTGTGATGCTCAAAGTTTGTATCAGGAGACCCGCGGTCACTTCTGTATTACGGACACATATTGGTCATCGGCCTTATCGTCTCCAAAGGTTATAGTAAAACTACAGTATGTCCTGAATGTCTGGAACCCTAACTGAAAAATCTCAACACCATGAGAACCTACAGTTTGATAGAACTCCAACTCCCAGCATTCCCTAACAGTTGCAGATGGATGGCATGCTGGGAGTTGTAGTAGGCTGAACTCCCCCATCAGCAGCAGCATTTACCCAGCAATCACTCCCCCCTTCTTTCTTACCTTCACTGTAGACTGCCAATCAATGACATGCTGAAGGACCTGTAGTGGTCATATGACCTATGTCATAGCAGGTCCTTAATCCACCATAGGAAAGGTAGTGGGTCCTAGAACCAGGACAGTCCTGCAGACTCCGGAACAGTTGGGATAGGTCATTGGTTTAAGAAGCTGGAATTGTCTTCCATAGAGGTAGGTGGAAGGAGTAATCTCCACTGAGGTGAGTATTAACGCCTGCAGTCGTCTGTAGCAGTGCTGAGCATCCATCGCCCGCACTGCATGCAGCTCCTACACTCCGCAGGTTGGTTCACCTTCGGTCGCGGGACGCACCGCTCCTCCAGCTTCCTGCTTGTTTCCGCTTGGCAGAGCTGCGGTTCTTGGATGGAGCCGGCGATCTTTGGAATGTCTGTGACACCTCAGCTCTTAAGCTCCTCTAACACTCTGAGCTCTGCATGTAGTGTTGTCGTGGCCGGGCGCCAGTGTACACAGTTCTGTACAAGCTGTCAGAGGGACATGTAATCCGTGGACCAAGGCGCTTCCGATCTACATTTCTGCGCCAGAACAGAGGCCGCGTTACAATGAAGGTCACATCAAGGCCAAACGAGATGCCGACTGTGAGCTCCGAGGCGGCGCTCTAGGTTACATCTATCATTTGGGATGTCCCGAGTCTCTGATCATATTGTACATGTATGTACATGGAACCGTGGATATGCAATCATCATCACCATTATCAGAAAAATCAGGGAATGGTGAATGGAGGTCAATGTGGATAAATGTAAGGTTCTGCACATGGGCAGGAGAAACGGATGTCACCAATATACACTAAATGGGGTACTGCTAGGGAAAAGCCCTGGGGGTACTAGTGGGCTGTGGACTAAACTGGAGTAACCAATGCCAGTCAGCTGCTGCAGAGGCTAATAAAGTCTTGGGGTGCAGTAAAAGAGGTATAGGGGCGAGGGGCGAGAACATTATCCTCCCACTATATAAGGCACTTGTCAGGCCTCACATGGAATACTGCGTACAGTTCTGGTCACCGGCGCTCAGGAAGGATGTCACAGTGCTGGAGGGGTACAAAGAAGGGCAACTAAACTAATACATGGAATGACGGGACTGGAATACCCAGAGAGGCACCAAAACTGGGATTATTCACCCCGGAAAAGAGACGGCTAAGGGGTGACCAAATAACTCTGTATAAATCCATGAGGGGACGATACAAGGATCTCTGCCAGGATCTGTTTATACCCAGGACTGCGACGGTAACAAGAGGGCATCCACTACGTCTAGAAGAAAGCAGGTTTCATCACCAACACAGAAGGGGGTTCTTTACTGTAAGAGCAGTGAGACTGTGGAACGCTCTGCCTGAGGACGTGGTGATGGCAGGATCCATAGAGGAATTTAAGAGGGACTGGATGTCTTTCTATGATATTACAGGATATAGACATTAAGTGACCAGCGGGTTGGTGATCCGGACTTGGAGTCAGGTGGGAACTATCAAAGGTTGATCCAGGGAACAGTCTGATTGCCATTAGGGAGTCGGGAAGGAATTTTCCCCAAAAGGGCTAATTGGCTCCTCCCTCTTGGGGTTTTTTGCCTTCCTCTAGATCAACAAAACAGGAGGATAAACAGGCTGGACTAGATGGACATTGTCTTCATTCGGCCTTACATACTATGTTACTATATCCACCATGAGGACAGACACAAAAGTGTAACTAGTCTACAGCCGATACTACACTCAGTGATATATACCATGAGGACGGACACAACAGTATCGGCTGTCAACTCCTTACACTGTTGTGTCTGTCCTCATGGTGGATATAGTAACATAGTATGTAAGGCCGAATGAAGACAATGTCCATCTAGTCCAGCCTGTCTATCCTGTCTATCCTCCTGTGTTGTTGATCCAGAGGCAAAACAACCCCAAGGCCAGAAGCCAATTAGCCCTTTTGGGGGAAAAATTCCTTCCCGACTCCCTAATGGCAATCAGACTGTTCCCTGGATCAACCCCTAATAGTTCCTACCTGCCTATATACCAGGATTGACACTTCCCCTAATATTTATATCCTGTAATATCCTTCCTCTCCAGAAAGACATCTAGTCCCTCTTACACTCCCCTATGGATCCTGCCACTGTACGCAGTATTCCATGTGAGGCCTGACAAGTGCCTTATATAGTGGGAGGATAATGTTCTCGCCCCTCGCCCCTATGCCTCTTTTAATGCACCCCAAGACTTTATTAGCTTTTGCAGCAGCTGATTGGCATTGGTTACTCCAATTTAGTCTATAATCCACTAGTACCCCCAGGTCTTTTTCCCTAGCTGTTCCCCATTTAGTGTATATTGGTGACACCCGTTTCTCCTGCCCATGTGCAGAACTTTACATTTATCCACATTGACCTCCATTCCCCCCCCCCCCCCCCCCCAGCCCCCGACTTATCTTGGTCCGTTTGTAGCCGCACATTGTCCTCCATTGCATTAATTATCTTGTATAATTTTGTATCATCTGCAAATATTGATATTTTCCTGTGCAGCCCCTCTATCAGGTCATTGATAAATATATTGAACAGAATGCGGCCCGATACTGAGCCCTGTGGCCCCCACTAGTAACAGGGACCCAATCAGAGTCTGAACCATTTATTACCCCCCTCTGCTTTTTATCATTGAGCCAGTTCTTTACCCACGTTACACCCAATCCGAGCTTCTCATTTTATATATCAGCCTATTATGTGGCACGGTGTCAAATGCTTTAGAGAAGTCCAGATATACGAGATCAATAGACTCTCCCAGGTCCAGCCTAGAGCTTACTTCATGGTAGAAGCTGATCAGATCAGTTTGACATGATTGACCCCTCATGAACCCGCGCTGGTGAGGGGTTATTCCGTTGTTCTCCTTGAGGTATTCTAGGATGGCGTCTCTGAGAAACCCATCGAATATTTTTCCAGTTACTGAAGTGAGACTTACCGGCCTGTAGTTACCAGGCTCACTTTTGACAGACTTTTTGTAAATTGGAACCACGTTTTCAATGCGCCAATCCAATGGTACAACCCCGGTCTTGATAATATCCACAAATATTAGATATAGCTGATAATACACTCAGTGATATATACACCATGAGGAGAGATACAATAGTGTAACGAGTCTACAGCCGATACTACACTCAGTTATATATACCATGAAGACAGACACAACAGTGTAAGGAGTTGACAGCCGATACTGTTGTGTCTGTCCTCATGGTGGATATATCACTGAGTGTAGTATCGGCTGTAGACTTGTTACATTGTAGAGTCTCTCCTCATGGTGGATATAGTAACATAGTATGTAAGGCCGAATGAAGACAATGTCCATCTAGTCCAGCCTGTTTATCCTCCTGTGTTGTTGATCCAGAGAAAGGCAAAAAAAACCAAGAGGCAGGAGCCAATTAGCCCTTTTGGGGGAAAATTCCTTCCTGACTCCCTAATGGCAATCAGAATAATCCATGGACCAACCTCTGATAGTTCCCACCTGACTCCAAGTCCGGATCACCAACCCGCTGGTCACTTAATGTCTATATCCTGTAATACCATAGAAATACATCCAGTCCCTCTTACACTCCTCTATGGATCCTGCCATCACCACGTCCTCAGGCAGAGAGGTCCACAGTCTCACTGCTCTTACAGTAAAGAACCCCCTTCTGTGTTGGTGATGAAACCTGCTTTCCTCTCGACGTAGCGGATGCCCTCTTGTTACCGTCGCAGTCCTGGGTATAAACAGATCCTGACAGAGATCCTTGTATCGTCCCCTCATGGATTTATACAGAGTTATTGGGTCGCCCCTTAGCTGTCTGCTTTCCGGGGTGAATAATCCCAGTTTTGGTGCCTCTGGGTATTCCAGTCCCTTCATTCCATGTATTAGTTTAGTTGCCCTTCTTTGAACCCCTCCAGCACTGTAACATCTTTCCTGAGCCCCGGTGACCAGAACTGTACGCAGTATTCCATGTGGGGCCTGACAAGTGCCTTATATAGTGGGGGGATAATGTTCTCGCCCTTCGCCCCTGTATCTCTTTTAATCCACCACAAGACTCTATTAGCTTTTGCAGCAGCTGATTGGCATTGGTTACTCCAGTTTAGTCTACAGCCCACTAGTACCCCCAGGTCTTTTCCCTAGCAGTCCCCCATTTAGTGTATATTGGTGACATCCGTTTCTCCTGCCCATGTGCAGAACCTTACATTTATCCACATTGACCTTCATTCACCATCCCCCCAAGCCCCCGACTTATCTCGGTCCGTTTGTAGCCGCACATTGTCCTCCGTTGTATTGATTATATTGTATAATTTTGTATCATCTACAAATATTGATATTTTACTGTGCAGCCCCTCTATCAGGTCATTGATAAATATATAGAACAGAATGGGGCCCAATACTGAACCCTGTGGCCCCCACTAGTGATGGTGGCCCAATCAGAGTACAAACCATTTATTCCCCCCCTCTGCTTTCTATCATTGAGCCAATTCTTTACCCAGATACACACATTTTCGCCCAATCCGAGCTGCCTCATTTTATATATCAGCCTATTATGCGGCACGGTGTCAAATGCTTTAGAGAAGTCCAGATATACGAGACCAATAGACTCTCCCAGGTCCAGCCTAGAGCTTACTTCATCGTAGAAGCTGATCAGATTGGTCTGACATGATCGCCCCCCTAATGAACCCGTGCTGGTGAGGGGTTATTCCGTTGTTCTCCTTGAGGTATTCTAGGATGGCGTCTCTGAGAAACCCCTCAAATATTTTTCCTGTTACAGAAGTGAGACTTACTGGCCTGTAGTTACCAGGCTCACTTTTGGCAGACTTTTTGTAAATTGGAGCCACGTTTTCAATGCGCCAATCCAATGGTACAACCCCGGTCTTGATAATATCCACAAATATTAGATATAGCCGATAATACACTCAGTGATATATACACCATGAGGAGAGATACAATAGTGTAACGAGTCTACAGCCGATACTACACTCAGTTATATATACCATGAAGACAGACACAACACTAACAAGTCTACAGCCGATACTACACTCAGTAATAACACCATGAAGACGGACACAACATTGTAATGAGTCTACACCCGATACTACACTCAGTGATATATACCGTGAGGACAGATAAAACGGTGTAACTAGTCTACAGCTGTTACTACACTCAGTGATATACACCATGAGGACAGACACAACAGTGTAACTAGTCTACAGCCAATATCCACCATGAGGACAGACACAACAGTGTAACGAGTCTACAGCCGATACTACACTCAGTAATAACACCATGAGGACGGACACAACATTGTAATGAGTCTACACCCGATACTACACTCAGAGATATATACCATGAGGACGAACATGATAGTGTAATGAGTCTACAGCCGATACTACACTCACTAATATATACCCCATGAGGACAGACACAACAGTGTAAAAAGTCTACAGCCAATACTACACTCAGTAATAACACCATGAGGACAGACACAACATTGTAATGAGTCTACACCCGATACTACACTCAGAGATATATACCATGAGGACGAACATGATAGTGTAATGAGTCTACAGCCGATACTACACTCACTAATATATACCCCATGAGGACAGACACAACAGTGCAACGAGTCTACAGCCAATACTACACTCAGTGATATATACCATGAGGACGAACATGATAGTGTAATGAGTCTACAGCCGATACTACACTCACTAATATATACCCCATGAGGACAGACACAACAGTGCAACGAGTCTACAGCCAATACTACACTCAGTGATATATACCATGAGGACGAACATGATAGTGTAATGAGTCTACAGCCGATACTACACTCACTAATATATACCCCATGAGGACAGACACAACAGTGCAACGAGTCTACAGCCAATACTACACTCAGTGATATATACCATGAGGACAAACATGATAGTGTAATGAGTCTACAGCCGATACTACACTCACTAATATATACCCCATGAGGACAGACACAACAGTGTAAAAAGTCTACACCCGATACTACACTCAGTAATAACACCATGAGGACAGACACAACACTAACTAGTCTACACCCGATACTACACTCAGTGATAACACCATGAGGACGGACACAACATTGTAATGAGTCTACAGCCGGTGATATAGGAGGACGGACACAACAGTGTAACGAGTCTACACCCGATACTACACTCAGTGATATATACCATGAGGACGGACACAACAGTGTAACGAGTCTACAGCCAATACTACACTCAGTGATATATACACCATGAGGAGAGATACAATAGTGTAACGAGTCTACAGCCGATACTACACTCAGTGATATATACCATGAGGACGGACACAACATTGTAATGAGTCTACACCCGATACTACACTCAGTGATATATACCGTGAGGACAGACAAAACGGTGTAACTAGTCTACAGCTGTTACTACACTCAGTGATATCCACCATGAGGACGGACACAACAGTGTAACGAGTCTACAGCCGGTGATATAGGAGGACGGACACAACAGTGTAACTAGTCTACAGCCAATATCCACCATGAGGACAGACACAACAGTGTAACGAGTCTACAGCCGATACTACACTCAGTAATAACACCATGAGGACATTCACAACATTGTAATGAGTCTACACCCGATACTACACTCAGTAATAACACCATGAGGACATTCACAACATTGTAATGAGTCTACACCCGATACTACACTCAGAGATATATACCATGAGGACAAACATGATAGTGTAATGAGTCTACAGCCGATACTACACTCACTAATATATACCCCATGAGGACAGACACAACAGTGCAACGAGTCTACAGCCAATACTACACTCAGTGATATATACCATGAGGACAAACATGATAGTGTAATGAGTCTACAGCCGATACTACACTCACTAATATATACCCCATGAGGACAGACACAACAGTGCAACGAGTCTACAGCCGATACTACACTCAGTAATAACACCATGAGGACAGACACAACATTGTAATGAGTCTACACCCGATACTACACTCAGAGATATATACCATGAGGACGAACATGATAGTGTAATGAGTCTACAGCCGATACTACACTCAGTGATATATACACCATGAGGAGAGATACAATAGTGTAACGAGTCTACAGCCGATACTACACTCAGTGATATATACCGTGAGGACAGACAAAACGGTGTAACTAGTCTACACCCGATACTACACTCAGTAATAACACCATGAGGACGGACACAACATTGTAATGAGTCTACATCCGATACTACACTCAGTGATATATACCATGAGGACGAACATGATAGTGTAATGAGTCTACAGCCGATACTACACTCAGTAATAACACCATGAGGACAGACACAACATTGTAATGAGTCTACACCCGATACTACACTCAGTGATATATACCGTGAGGACAGACAAAACGGTGTAACTAGTCTACAGCTGTTACTACACTCAGTGATATCCACCATGAGGACAGACACAACAATAACAATTCTACAGCCGATATCCACCATGAGGACAGACACAACCGTGTAACAAGTCTACACCTGATACTACACTCAGTGATATATACCATGAGGACGGACACAACAGTGTAACTAGTCTACACCCGATACTACACTCACTAATATATACCCCATGAGACAGACACAACAGTGTAACAAGTCTACACCTGATACTACACTCAGTGATATATACCATGAGGACGGACACAACAGTGTAACTAGTCTACACCCGATACTACACTCACTAATATATACCCCATGAGACAGACACAACAGTGTAACAAGTCTACACCCGATACTACACTCAGTGATATATACCATGAGACAGACACAACAGTGTAACTAGTCTACAGCTGATAATACACTCACTAATATATACCCCATGAGGACAGACACAACACTAACAATTCTACAGCCGATATCCACCATGAGGACAGACACAACCGTGTAACGAGCCTACAGCCGATATATCCAGTTTGATATAAAGATGATTCTTTTGTAGCTGGACATGCCTGCGATGTTCCTGCAAGCTGTCAGAAAATATAAGAATGTCATTGAGGAAAGCAACAACAAATGGATTCAAAGAATCTCGAAACACATCATTACTAAAATGCTGAAAGGAGGCGGAGCATCGCACAGGGCAAAAGACAAGCGGGTGTGCAAAATATTCATATCTAGCTCTAAAAGCAGTCGTCTGCGGGGTGGATCCGGATGAGCTTATAGGCCCTTCTTACATCGAGTTTGGTCAAAATCTTGGCAGAATGGAGCCTTTTCAGCAATTCTGGGATTAAGGTAAGAGGGTAGTGATTTCTGACAGCACTTTTATTTAGTGCCCTATAATTAATGCACGGCCGCAAGGTGGAGTCTTTCTTTTCTCCAAGGACAAAGGGGCTGGAGAGGAGGAAGGTCAAATAAGAGCTCTCTTTATAGTTTCGTCGCGGTGTTCTGAGTACCTTTAATTCTGGTTCGGAAAGATTATAAATTAGCCCAAAATGATGGTTGTACCAGGAAGCGATTCTAAGGCCGAGGAGGGGGTAGTTGGTCAGATTATTACTTACTGAAGGCATCATTGAATTGCTGACACTGAGATGGTAACTCTGTTGACAATCTTCAAAGGTTGGGGTATGTTCAAGGGCAGGCAGTGATATCTGACAACTATCTCTGCTGTACTCGGAGGGGAAGGTAATAGTCTTTGAAGCCCACCTGATGGAGGGATTGTGGGTAGAAAACCAAAGGATCACTAGAAGAACTGGGAACTTGGGAGAAGAGATGGAAACAAATCGTTTCATAGTGAGCAGCTTCACTAACAATTTCAACTTTGATGTCTCATGAGTTACAACGGTGATCCATCCACGGCTTCCAAATCAATCGGTATGGGTTTGGTCCTGCTGAGAGGGTGGTAATAAATCGTTCGGTCTCTGATTGGGCCCCGTCACTGTTCAATATATTTACCAACGACCTGATAGAGGGGCTGCACAGTAATATATCAGTATCTGCAGATGATACAAAATTATACAAGATAACCAATACAACGGAGGACAATGTGCGGCTACAAACGGACCGAGATAAGCCGGGGGCTTGGTGGTGGTGGGGGGGGGGAGGACGGAGGACAATGTGCGGCTACAAACGGACCGAGATAAGCCGGGGGCTTGGTGGTGGTGGGGGGGGGGGGAGGACGGAGGACAATGTGCGGCTACAAACGGACCGAGATAAGCCGGGGGATCGGGGGGGGGGGGGGGGGGGGGATGGTGAATGGAGGTCAATGTGGATAAATGTAAGGTTCTGCACCTGGGCAGGAGAAACAGATGTCACCAATATACACTAAATGGGGTACTGCTAGGGAAAAGACCTGGGGGTACTAGTGGGCTGTAGACTAAACTGGAGCAGTCAATGCCAGTCAGCTGCTGCAAAAGCTAATAGAGTCTTGGGGTGCAGTTAAAGAGGTATAGGGGCGAAGGACGAGAACATTATCCTCCCACTATATAAGGCACTAGTCAGGCCCCACATGGAATACTGCGCACCGGGGCTCAGGAAAGATGTTACGGAATGGGAGGGGGTTTAAAGAAGGACAACTAAACTAATACATGGAATGGGAGGACTGGAATACCCAGAGAGGCACCAAAACTGGGATTATTCACCCCGGAAAAAGACGGCTAAGGGGCGACCAAATAACTATAAATACATGAGGGGACGATACAAGGATCTCTGCCAGGATCTGTTTATACGATCAAAAGAAAAAAGATCCCGCCTGCAGAGCCCCCGAGCAGCAGCCGTATAGCCGGATCACAGAGGCTTCCAAAGTATTTAATGCACCGCGTTTCGGCAACCTTCCCACGCAGACAACACACAATACACAGGTTACAGCTGTATATATAGCTGGTGGTGGACGCTCAGCCCCCGGTCATGTGACCACATCTGTCACTGCTTCTCCGGAATGGAATGCACTATGTGTCCATCTATCCACTCATTCATACATTCCACTTCTACTAGAGCGCAGTGATTGCATTGTTAACCCATTACTGCATGGATCTCTTGTAACGCTCACTACAATATACACTGCGCTATTAGACGAGTTCACATGCAACTGGTGGA